>PVIC010008788.1:0-47476 GCA_004025085.1 Thryonomys swinderianus
AGCAATCCTCCTGCCTCTGCCTCCCGAGTGCTGGGATTACAGGCGTGAGCCACCACGTCCGGCATTGTGGTATGCGGTGTTGATTGCTGGTGGGCGTGAGTCTCCACGCCCAGCATTGTATGTGGTTTCCGGGGATCGAACTCAGGACCTTGCGCTTGCGAGGCAGGCGCCGGAACCACTGAGCTAACCCTCCGGCCCTGAAGTTGAAGTTTTTAAGTTAATGTATTTAAAGATAATTTAAAGATTGTTCTTGAGTGAATTTGGTAACTTCTGTATTTCAAAATATTTGTCCACTCCATTTAACTTGGCAGAATTATTGACATGAAGTCTTTCTCATAATATTCCCTTATTATTCTTTTGATATATGCAGAATATCTACTGATATTTCTTCTTATATTCCTGACAATTGTTGTATTCTTTTTAAATTTTTTCCTCTTTAGTTTCTATTAAACCTGTAAGAATCCCTCCCTTGTTTGTTCCTAACACAACAACATTTGTCTTACTTTGTATTTCACCTTGATTTTTATGGTATAAAGTATATTCATTTTCTTTTCTTTTCTTATTTTATTGGTACATTATATATACACATCACAATTACAATCCACATTGAGAATTTGCACCAGTATATGACACAACTTAATTCTCACTTTTCTCCTTCCCCTACCACCCTACCTCCCCCCCGCTCCTATATACACATGTACTGTATCCTATTTTTTTACCATCAATTTTCTTCTTTCTTCATTATTTACCCTTAAGCCCCATTACCCTTTGAATATTTACTATTTCACAATATCATTCATGCATTCTAGAACATACTTATAACTTGTTTCTCATACCAGAGAAAACACATGATATTTACACATCTGTGACCTATTTATTTCATTTATGAGTATGTCCTGAAGGTATGTCCATTTGAGTATAAATGATTCAATCTCATCCTTCTTTATGGCAGAGTAATACTCCATGTAATTAAAAAATACATATTCTTTATCCAGTCTAGTGTTGATGGGCATTCAGGTTGTTTCCAAGATGTAGCTATCATGAACTGAGCTGCTATAAACATGGGTGCGTGTATGTCACTGTTATAGGAATCTTATAATTCTTTAGTCTTTTTCTTTTCACAGAAGAAGCTTTTAATTATATTTTGGGGTCCGTTTTCCAATTTATTTATTTTTCTCTTTATTTTTCTCCTCTTTACCTAAATTTAATTTGTTTCTCTTTCATAGAATTTTTAAAGGTGGACACATTTTTAACACATTTCCTTTAGTACCATAAATTTTCCTCATAGCACTGTCTTGATGCATTCCACAAATTTTGAAAGACTGAGTTTTATTTAATTCAACTTAAACCATTTTATAATTGGCTCTGTAATTTCTTCTTGTGTCATATATATATATATATATATATATATATATATATAGAGAGAGAGAGAGAGAGAGAGAGAGAGAGAGAGATTTTTTTTAAATTTTCAAATGCTTAGGGATTCTTCTACCTGTATGTCTGTAATTAGTTTCTAATTCAATTCAATTTGACCAGAGAACATGCTTTGTACAATTTTGATGGTATAAAAACTTTATCTTGCTTTTATAGCCAATATTAACCATTTGTACTTATAAAAGAATAATTATTGCCTGAATTTCCCAGCATTGTTGAAAAAGCTCTAAATTCTTAATACTCTTTATCTACCATGAGGCTCTTGTCAGTAGGCCTTGTTCTACTTAATTGCTCTGAGTCAAAATGGTAATAATAAAACTTCTGCACATCTTTGAGGAGGCCAAAGAGTTACTGCACGAAAGTCTTGAAGGTTGAACTAATTCCAGGTATTAGATATAAAACCCAAGGCTCATGGGTTGCTGCATAGTGGTCAGATTTTCTTAATGCACTGAAGGGCTGGTGTAAGTGGACCTACTAGAATGGAGGAGCAATTATCACTTGATCTTGTTCTTCACCATATTAATTATCAAACTACTACAAACTTGGTGGTGTCAAACAACATCAATTTATTCTTTTATGGATCATTAGGCCAGATATCTGAAGTCCAGGCGTGAGCAGGGCCACATGCTGTATGAACAGGAAGGGTAAGGTATGCTGTGTGCCTTGCCTCTGGCTTCCCTGAGGATGCTTGCTTGGCTTATGGATTTGTCATTCCAGCCTCTGTCTTCATCACGATGCAGTCTCCCCACTGCCCCCCTGCCCCTGTGTCATCATCTGTTCCTAGAAGGTCACCAGCCATGTTGGATTAGGACCCACCCCAGTGACCTTATCTCAGATATGTCTCTGCAAAGATACTATTTCCAAATTAGGTCACAGGAACATATACAGAAGGTTAGAACTTCAACAGGTATCTTCCCAGCAGACAAAATTCAATCTCAGATATTTTTTAGATTTCTTAAATATAACATATCCAAACTAAAATTCTGATTGTTCCAACTGAAAATACCAACTAGCACCTTTCTTCTCATTTATGTCAAACTGAGCTACTGTTTACCTGAATCAACAATTTGGGAGCTAATTTATAAAGAAATCATTTATTTTGTATTCTTTTATTGACCTCCTGTCACCACATTCATTGCTACTGCCTTGATTCAAGGCACTGCATTTACAACTGTTTTATAATAATACATTGTATTATTGTAGTGCAACATATATAATTGTTATTCTAATAATTTTCTCCCAAGTTTTCATGAATATGAATAGCACTGCAATGATCATCCTTATTCAGAAATGGTCTACATTTAAGAAATTATTGTTTCTAAAAAAATTTCTAGCAGTGTCAGAGTCAATAGAAAGCATGTTTTCCATTTTGCTATATCTCCTTTAATGTTTTCAGAATAGTGGTATGGACATTTCCTTTTGAAATGAACCTGAGTGTACAGCTAAGGGATACATTTTTCCTTTCTGACATGGGCCTCAAATTTGAGAACAAATGATCTATTTTCTTTTCAGATTTACTATTTTTGACAATGATAGTGTCTATGTTCATACAACAGGGGACACAGCCATTTGTATAGTAAGAGATTATGTGCACATACATATATATACACATACACACAGTACATTCAGCAATAGAAAGCCACCTTTCTTTTTTAATTTAATTCTTTATTGGTGCATTTTACATCTCAGATTTACTTTATTATTTACTATTTGCTTACCACCAAGACATGATTCCTGCCCTCACAGACCTTAAATTTGATTTTAGAAGCTAGACCAGAACTAATAGCTATAATAAATCAATCACATGTGTAGAAAATCAGACTGATGTTCCCTGTGGAAAGCAACGAGCAGTTGAGCCAGTCAAAATGCAGGGAGGTGCAGGTGTGGTTTTTGAGCAGAGGATTGGGTTAGTCTCACTTGGAAGTTGACAACTGCACAAAGACTGAGGAGTGAAGCCAGCTCTGCTCCCTGTGTGAAGGCATCACTGGCAGGGGAAACACCCAGAAAGGTCCCTTTGCAGGAACAACACTGGCAGGACCCAAGAGGGGTCAGGGTACTAGGTAGGTGGGTGCATCATGTGGGATGAGGAGAATGAAAAGAGAAGGAGAAGGAAGCAGTTGAAAAGGAGGAAGACAGAGATGTCTCAGCCTGCACCACTCGTTCTTGTGAGCTTGGTGAGCCTGGGAAATGACTTCGGCAATTTCTCTAAGTGGCAGGAAGCCACTGATACATGGGGCAGAAATGGATATAGTCTGGGCCGAACAGTTCACAACTGTGGAGAAAGTAGACTGAAAGCAGTGTTCAAGACGGATTCCAATAACATGCTCTTTGTTTCTTTATGAGCCCTCACCAGAAGTGCCCTGAACACTTTGAGGCAATCTTTTTCAAGGCAATCTAGGTTTTTTCTACATGCTTCTTAAAATAATTCTTATACCACTCAATTCTGTAGCCGCTGCAGTGTTTTTATAGGTCTACCCCACTCACTATGAAATGTGTGTCAGGCAAGACCAAGATAGAGAAATAAAATATGGAAGGGGACAGAGATCTCAAAGAACTCAAGAATTTGGCATTCACAATTGTGGATCCAGGGTAGGTGTGAACCCTGGAGAGCAGGTCAGTCTGGCCGCCGCAGGCAGAGCTGATGCTGCTGTCTATGTGTGGAATCTTTTCCTCACAGAGCCTGGGTTCTGTTCTTAGTGCCTTTCAGCTGATCTGACGAGGCCCATTTGGGTTCTAGAGGATGATCTCTTCCACTCAGAGTGAGCAGATCAGAAATGTTATCACACCCACAAAGTACCTTTTCAGCAATACCTAGTTAGCATTGACCAAGTAGCATAATGTTCGAGTGAACCCATAAAACTGATCATCACAGGAGCATAGGAGTGTTGGGCATTTATGCAGGAAGTCTCACAAGTGCTGACCATATCACTCTGTGCGTAAATTCTAAAGGGAAGATGTAAAGTCAATATACTCATAATTATTGAATCAGGAAGCTGTCCAGCATGCTTCATGTGTGGATTCAGTATAAAATTATTAAAAATATTAAAATGCCAAGAGTCACAGATAGGCAAATACCGGATCTTTTCTTTGATATGAGCACCGGTAGATTCAAATGAGCTCTAGAAAGTATGACGGTTTTTGTAGAATGGGAAGTTTCCAAAGGAAATTTGGTGTGGGAATGTGATGAGGGGAAGGAATAAATATGATTCTGAAAGAAAATAAAACAGCATGTATATAGGGGGTGGGGAGAGATGGGGGGTAGGGATGTGGGTAAAAATGAAAATTAACTTGTGTCGTATATTGGTATAAATTCCCCGATGTTATGTGTGATTGTGAGATGTGTATAAATTGTACCAATAAAGATTTTTTTTAAAAAATGCCAAGAGTAGTCTAACAATGAAGTCATCAATTCTGAGGGAGAATATTACTAGTTTAATTAAATATTACAAGTTTGAGGACGACTTCCAAAACATGCACCAAAAATTTATTCCTATTACTTAGCTGAAAGTCTCAACATCTGTTGACTGTGGATAAAATTTGTCTGTATCATTAATATAATGTTATTTTGCATCATGTTTTTATGAAAACAGTTCAATTGGTCATATGACACACTTTTTGGTTCCTCATTCATGAATTTTCTTTTATCAACTTATTTTTGGGGTTCTTTTATATTGAATTCATACTTTTATTAAATTCTTCTATAATAGAAACACATATAAGCATTTGTTCCTGTTTTTTGAAAATATCTTTTTCCCTCAAATTGTGTTTTCTTAACCATTTTATATACTTTCTTTTGTCTCAACAACTCACTAATTTGTTATTGTCATTCAAATAAAGATTATTTCTTTATTTTGATCTTAAAAATATAGCAATGAGCTTGGTAGAAAGGATCCTTGATTTTTTGTTTTGTTTTGTTTTGTTTTGTTCTTTTGAGACAGGGTCTCGCTTTGTAGTTCAGGCTAGCTCTGAGCTCACTATTCAGCCCAGGCAAGACTCAAACTCAGCAATCCTCCTGTCTCTGCCTCCTGAGGGCTGGGATTACAGACGTAAGCCACCATGCCCGGCGATTTTTTTTTTTTTTTTGACACAAGGTCTCCCTTTGTACTTCAGGCTGGCCCTGAAATTATTATGTAGCCCAGGCAAGCCTCGAACTCAGCAATCTTCCTGCCTCTGCCTCCTGAGTGCTGGGATGACAGGCGTGACCAACCAGGCCCAGCACTGTGGTGTGTGGTACTGATTGCTGGTGGGCATGAGTCACCACGCCCAGCATTGCTATATGTGGTTACTGGGGACCAAACCAGAGACCCTGTGCTTGCTAGGCAGGTGCCAGAACCACTGAGTTAAATCTCCAGCCCAAGATTCTTGAATTTTAAGGAGCTTATTTCTTGCAATGAGACACAAATAACCTCACCATTATCCCTATTTGTACCTTATACAGAAATCCACCCAGTCTAAGGTGCCCCACCCCCAAAGGATGACACTGCACAGGCCTGGGGGACAGTTTGTCCAGCTTTTCGTGGTCATGAGACTGTCCAGAAGTTGTACAGTGCCACTTTTCTCTTGAGGGATTTGGTCTGTTTGTTTCATCCCAGGCTATTTTTTCTAAACCAAAGGACATGGAGAGAATCCTGGGCACTTTATCAGTTCATATTCTGAGTTTGCTTTTTGGAGGCAGGGAAAGAGTTAAAATGCTCACTCTGAGTGTTCAGAATCTTCATTTCCTTAACACTCCATTTTTTTTGAATGGTTGCCATTGTAAAGTTTTTACCTGTTGTCATATTTTATGCATCATTTTGCATCTTTATATGTAATTTATATATGTGGTATTTTGTTCCTTTGCTTTCATTTTGCTTGGGTGCTTCATGAGTAACATCCTATAACCATGTTTCATTCTGCATTCCTTATCTGAAAAATCTGTCTGTTGATTTAAAATAGGTGCCTTACTGTCTCCAGGAGGAAAATTTCTTGATATTCTTTAACCAGCAATCTTTCCTGTCTTCCCACGGTGTTCACAAGCCTTCAAACAGATGATCCTGTCTGTCAGCTTCACACAACCATATCTGTAGGCTCTAAGTGAGTATCTGAAATCAATAGGGATGGAATCATGGTAATTAAATTATAGCACTCACATATAATTACACTTATGTAAAAAATATCCATCCCTACTCACAGCTACTCCTGAATATGATAGACATAAATCTTTGTAAATGATCAGTTCTCCTTGGGGGGTGGGGAGAGGAAGGAGCGTTAATCTTTAAAATTATGCCAGGAGAAATTAGGATGCTGGAAGTATTTCAGTTCAGAGAAACCATTTGATTCAAACTCCAGATTTAAGCAGGCACTTTTCAGTAATTTTCATCTTTGAAAATTAATTTTTATTTAATTCTTTCTGCGAATCTTGCTACTGAAGGAAACTAAACCAGGCTATTTTGCATGAGGAGGGAGATAGGCAGCTTCTGAGGTCCAGGCTGGGCACACCTGGTGAATCCTCAGGAACGTCTGTGATGCTTGGCACCTCTTGAGCATATGACCAGTGATCAATAAACTGGAGGAGGGTCTGAGGGCTCAAGCACCCAATGTCATAATTTATATGACAAATCACTTCATCAGGCAGACTGATATATGAGAGGAGAAACCTGAAGTATTCTCAGGCCTTGAGTTATGGTGAGTGGCTTAGAAGAAGCAAGGCTTCAAGGCAGGCTGGAGAGTCAGGTGATACTAAGTGATAGGTTGGAAAAAGGTGGCCCTCAGTTTCCGACTTCTCAGGTACAGAGAATCCCATGGACCCCACGAGGTCGAAAGTGAACAGAGTACAGAAGATTGAAGAACCTCAGGACTTGAGCCTGCTCTGATGCAACTGAAGAGCGGGGGCATCAGAAAGAGCCCCTGTAATGGATGGGGCAGAACGGACAGGATGTGGGATCTTGTCTGAAGACTTTGTCAAAACCTGTGGGGAAAGAGTGCTCATTGCCTATCAGGAAAACCCTCTAAAAGTCTCCCTGGTTTAGTGGCAGTTCGCTTATCTGTTTGTGATAAATTCAACTAGCTAGTGGAAATTTAGGCCACATTCACAGGACTGCTGTAATGACTACCAGGGCAGCTGGTGCGTCCACTTGTCCTCAAAGCAGAGGAGGCCACATTGGAGGGGGCTCAGGGGATGTGCTTTCATGTCTGTGAGACTGAAAAAAAACACACTTATTGTGGAGACTGATGGGAGAAACTCAGGAGGAACTTTCCCCAGAGGTCTCCGGACCATGTGGGATGTCATACACTCTTCCAAATTGGTGCCCCACCAAGGGACAAGTGGTCGTTTGCTGTGTGCAGCAGATCAGTGGGAACACTCTGGAGGCCGTTCTTGGACAATCAGAGCTGACTGGGAGGCTGGCTACTGCGAACCCTGTACATTCCTCTGGTTAGTGCAGAGAGCACTGGGGGTCCCCAGACTCTGTGGAGTGATCCCTACATTGGGAGAGTATGACCCGAATGTTAATAGCCTTATCTTCACTTCTGACTCTCATACTTCTGTGTAATTTCAGCTTATATTTTTTCTTTCCAAGCATGTTTTAGAGTGTCTGATGAATTTCCTTTTACTCATAAGTTTATTCCTCTCATCCTTATTGCTTCAAATGGATTATCTCTTTCTCTTCTCCATTTTTCGCATACAAATCATATTCCATTTTAGTGAACGTGGAGGAGATTTTTAGTCAAGTATTTTTTCACTAAGAACTGCCTGGGGACAAGATCTTTGGAGATCATAGATGTTAGCAGGATGGAAAGTTCTCTATCAGGATGGGAATGATCTATAAAATAATATGGTTTCAGAGTTTTCTGCTTTCTTCAAACTGCTAAATGTAAGAAAGGAGAATGAATACATCCTCAAGGGAGTGATCAGAGTCACATTGGTGAAAAATGGTGTAGTGCGTCTTCATAGCACAACACAAGCCAATGTTGATAACCTGAGATGTGGTGTCCCTGCTGGTCCTCCACTGCTCTCCGTGGATGTTCTCTGGTTCTGTCACTTCCCTTTGGTAATCACTAGCCTCACATGGGTACCATAAACATTTCGTTCTTTAAATTTCTTCTCTCAATGAAATTTTTCTATCCAGCTCTATTCTCATTCAAACAATTTTGTTTGTTAAATCATACTTGAACAGTAACAACAACAACAATAGTTCCAACGGTGGACTCCAGAGGATATCTGGATATCTGATGGAGTGAGATGTGGCCTGTGCTATTGAGGATCTCTCAGATTCACAGGTTAGACCAACTGCAAAGTGGATCGGCAGCAGGTAGACAGCGAGTTTGGAGAACAGCGTCCACTAGGAAGGTAATGCATCTCCTTTGTCATGGATCAGCTACACACAGATAAACTCATGACTGCATTAAGAGGAACACCTCAAGGGAACTAGAACTGGTATAAACTGGATTGATCGCTGGGCCCCCAGTGCCCTGTGTGCCTCATGAACACCCTTTGCTACCAAGCTTGCTATGAGAGTTTGGTTCCCAGGTCTACGCCATAATACTATTGAGTGGTTACAACATGTAGAACAAATTCTTAAAATTATTTAAAGAATTGGACGACTACTGGCTATTTTTGTTAAGTTATTTGGAAAAAGGAGGAAATGGCCACACTGTTTATTTTCCTATGCCCATTCTCCTGTGCAGCTTCATTGAAATCATCTCACATAGGCAGACAATTTATTTATTTATATTCTACATTGAATTTTGTTTACCAGCTAAAAAACAGGAATAACTCTTGTTATATTTGTATTATATATTAATATATATTATATATATTATATCTATTACAGGAGAAAATATAATGAATTTTAAAATAACAAATTATAAAGTTTAACTAATAAATTAATAAAACATGTACTTAATATGCTCTACAAATTAAAGTTTTATTTCTATAGCTACTATCATAATATAGTCATCAAAAGCATATTTTTCTAATTATTGTTATTTTAACATGCAAAATTCCATTGGTCATAAACTATAAATTTAGTAGGGCTGGAGGTTTAGCTCAAGTGGTACCATGCCTACCTTGGTCATAAAGTGTAAATTTGTAAGTGGATCATATACTAGAAAATACGGTATATTATTTAAAATATAAATAATAAATAATCATAAAGATTCTATGCTTTGTGTAGCAACTTCCTTCTCACAGTTCCAAATGTGTTCCATTATAGCTATGTCTATAAGGTGCCAAAAATTTGTAACTTTCAATTGTTTAAATATTTGGCATTATCAAAATAAAATATGAATTTTTCACTTTTTATGAAGGCATATTTCACATATACTGTTGGTGTTAAGTAACTAAGAAGAATTACTTAACTGCTTTGTAATCGTGCTGAATACTGGAGAGTAATATACAAAATCAGCTATGATTTTGTGTCTTAAGAAGTTATTCATGTGCTAAAGAAAACCCAAAGCATGAGAGGTGTAGTTGTTAACAAAATTTAGTCTTGCCATGTAAGCAGATGTATATCCCATGTGTCACATCCTAAAGTTCTTGTCTGGTGCCAAGAAAAATGTTGTAATGTCCTAACACTCCCTTTCCTAGAGACAAAGGACAAGGAAAATTATCCTGTATTTCAACTTCTACCGCTGTTACCTTCGAATTCAGTTCAAAGGAACTTGAGGAGTCTTATGAAGAAGTACATCTGCCTGTTGTTCTTTCTAATGCTAAGTAGTCCTGCCCTGGTGTGACTTTGGCCATGTGGGTATCTAGAGACTAACCACGACGCAAATAAACCCTTTGCAATTTTCTTATACTATAGAAATCCTGGCTTACTCTAGGGATTGTTATTAATCATACTCATTTTAAAGATAATTTAGTTTTAATACATTGTCAATGCAATTCTCTAGGGTACATAAAAAGTAATCTATCTTGTGCACATCTGCTGAGTTCCATTTCCTGATCCTGGAGCTGCTATGTAATATTTCTGCTTTTAGCTAAGGGAAGTGACCTGAAGTAGAGATGTGTAAAGTACATCCTGATCCGTGCTGCAACTTCCAAATGTCTTTGGGGTCACTGCTTAAAAATTGTGCCAGGGAGTAATGGCTGCATATCATAAGCATTAGAAATCTTCCGTTTGCTTCTTATTTAGTTCTTGCCTGGTTTGTGCTGCCAGGGACCCTATGCTCATCTCCAATGAGAGATTCAGTATTTCAGAGAACTAAATAGCCTCTTTGAGAGACTCATAAAGCTACAACTGTAAAAAGGTCTGCTTTTTAAGGCACTTAACTGACCACCCTACCCACCCCCACCCCCAGCTTGCTATTTGCCCAGGTATATGGAATAAAATTTATTGGGTCTAGAAACCACCATTACTGCTTTGATATTAGATGAGTCATATGAAATTGCTTTTTTGTATTTAAAAATATCCAAGATGAGTCGTTCTGTTCAGTTCTGCCTAATACATGGGAATAATTTTGTTCCTTGCTCTGAACTACTTTTCTGTAGAAGGGAAAATAATCCTTGTCAATACAAAGGACATTAATATTCTGATTTGCCCACATATTTTCAGGATGATACATTCCTTTTGTACCTTCTAGCTAGAAGCTGCCTTTTAAAAGATCTGGTCAGAGTTGCTTGATTACTTCATGAATAGTCTTTAGTAATTAAAGCAAAAGAACTCACACACACACACACACACACACACACACACACACACCAGTTCAGAGCATCAGTGAAGTCTGGTGAATGAATTACTCTATTTGCTCAATTTTGTGAGTTGTCTGTCAACTATAGGCCTATCTGTGGATAGAACAAAATTACTGTGAAGAGTGAAATTAAACACAACTACATTAAACATATGAAGTGAAGACCAAGAAGTGTCTCCAGTCACAAGGGAGACCGTTTAAATTGAGGGGGGTCATGCTTATCTTGCTGGTTTCAGAAAATACAAGGGCCTTGAGAACATCATTCAGACTAATGTCATGAACGTGTGTCCAGTGGACTGAAAGGCATTGGGGGAATAAAATTAAGCAAAAGAGCAGCCTTTGTTAGTGATTGAGGATATTCCATACTCTTCTTCTGGAGAAAATGTTTTCCTAAAAATGAAAATTAAATTATGTTCAGAGAAAACTTGCTAACTTAAACCTTGAGATCAGCTCCCACTGCCCAGGCCTTCAGGGAGTTGGGGTGGGGGGTGAGAAGAGAAGCCAAGAAACAGGAAAAAGTGCAGAGAAACCGAGAGAGGAGGAGGGAAGCCAGGCCTGCCTCGCTCATTCAGAGGAGCTTCCTGGAAATAGCAGAATGAAACAGGGGCTTGAGGTTGGATATTGTCTGGGTTCTCCATGTTCGGCTACCATGAAAAAGAGAAAAGAAGAATTTACCTTAAAGGAAGACCCATCCAAGTAGTGAAAAAATGACTGATATGGACACTAGTCATGCTTCTATTGCATGCAAAATAATGCTATTCCTGTTCAAATGGCCAACATTCAAAGATGATCTACTTTTTTTTTACCTAAATATTGATCTTTAGATTAAAAGATATGACACGATATGAGCAATGGGTGATTCAAATCTCAGTGAGCCCTGGTGGCTTCCCGGTTCAATTATTTAAATACAAGATTATGGAAAAGGGCATATTTTTACATTAATTTGTATAAGATAGTACAACAGGTAATATAAAAATGATAATTTCATCAAATTCTTTCAGTATAAAGAGTCTACTGCCCGAACAGCACTCGGGGTAGTACGTAAACGAACACGCTACCAGAGTGTCACTTGGAGCAAACTGTTAAGTGGATAAAGAGGTTTAGAAGTGTTTTCTCTCTTCCGATCAGGAGATACCCAGCGTCTTCCACACCTCTGAATACAAGAAAACTGCTCTCAGGACCTAGACCGGCTCTTTCCAGAGGCCCAGAACAATGGGGGCCAAGCCTGGGGAGGCCACCCCTCTGTCTCTTTTTGGCCACATCGCTGACTTGGAATCATTTTAGGGAGACACTCTGCAAAATAAATATGATCATGTTAAACAGAGGAATCCTTTTAAGGCATGCCTCTCTCATAAAATGATCATTGGAATTTATTTGGAAGAAACCATCACACGTTATTAGCAATCTGTTTCTAATTCGTTAAAGTATTTATGTATTTGAAAGCACTCTGAGCCCTCTTGCAGAGTAGTCTGTGCTCACAGGGAAAATCTGCTGCTGCACCAGGTAGTGTCACTTGTGGTTGATTGTGTATATCACCATAAACTGTGCTTATAAATTATGTTTATCGTGCCATAATTGGTGGTGCTAACAGTGCATAATATCAATAAGGTCATTAAATATGTAAATAATAAATAATAGCAATATCAACGCCACTACACAGCATTGTGGCAGCTCGTACACTCTGTCAGCCCAAGTCTACATTTCTCATCATTAGCAGAGGTGGAACAGAGCCAGTCACTGGGTTATTGAACACAAAGAGCAGAAGTGCAGAAGGAATACCTTCCTGAATGAGGGCAACATAAAACCTGCAACTGTGTTCTTCAGAAGTTTGGAAAGGTTGCACATTGTGGCCTATATTACAATAGGGTGGAGTTCTCAAAATTTCAAAAATAGATTTGAATGAGGACAGACCTGTCATTGTCTCCTCATTTATAATGCCACGTGTTAACATTTCTTACACAGCTGATTCTATATTCTGGCTAAACGACTACAATGGAGACACAAACCTACCTTGGGGATGTGAGCCGCCAGAGTTTACATGCAAAATCCTGGACCATGTCTTGGGGGCTTCTGGCCACTGGATATAGATTGAAGAGCATGGGTCACAGTGAAAAGGCCCAATAGATGGAATCCCTGCTGACCTCCTGGGCAGGGGAGTCACATGTAGACAACAGAGATACATGTAGACAACACTCAAGTATGGACCATAGCCCAAGTTTCCAGAGATCATTTGTGATAATTTAAAATTAGAAGAGAGAAGAGAGAAGGAATAGCCCAAATACTAAGAGCTAATATATATTCCTACTGAGAAAACAGTTACATTTTAACTCTGGTATCCTTTTAGGCCCAAAGTACAATACTCGGGTGAAATTTACACAGAAGTTATTGAACTTGATAAAACCAGCCAGGAAGTTGAGTTATTGGGATGAAGAATAAATTTGAGAAACTATTCAAGAGGAGGGAATCATAGACAAAGAAAAAAAACTTTAAAAATGGAAACTGGGTATGGTGAGATGTCCTTGTAATCCCAGTATAATCCATTAAAATTTCCAAACTCAGGGCCGGAGGGTTAGCTCAGTGGTTCTGGTGCCTACCTTGCAAGCGCAAGGTCCTGAGTTTGATCCCCGGTAACCACATACAATGTCAGGTGTGGTGGCTCATGCCTGTAATCCCAGCACTCGGAAGGCAGAGGCAGGAGGATTGCTGAGTTCGAGGCTTGCCTGGGCTACATAGTGAACTCAGGGCCAGCCTGAACTACAAAGTGAGACCCTGTCTCAAAAAAAAAAAAAATTCCAAACTCAGACTGATAAGAACTCACATGTGTTGCAGTACATACTTTCAAATCCTCAACATTATATGAAGAGACACCAGATGTGTTCTATGGTCCCTTCACAGGACTCATGGGAAACCGGAGAAGACTAGCTGCCGATTCTTCAGACAGAGACTCTGAGAGGCTACACAGAACTTGAAGCAGGTCATGTTAGGAACTGGATAGATAGTTGTGTTTTGCTTGGGTTTGCAACCTGAATTCATTAAATAACTTTTGATTTTAAATCAGACATTAATACTTCTCCCAAATGAAGACTCAGCTAGATAAAAAGTGCTTCAATCAGGTGGAGTTGGCTTTAGTCAGGTGCAGTTTGTTCAGGGAGTTAGGATCCTGTACCCCACTTTTCTCCACTTCAGTATAAACTTAACCAGTCTGGCTCAGACAGCTGGTAGAAGATCAAACCACACAAAAACCACTGCATGCAATAGCACTTGGAAAACTCTTGTACGTGATAAAAATACTCACTCAAAGTATTGCATAAGGAACCATGACTGTAAGTATGTATGTGTACTTAGTGTTATATACATAATCCATTTATTACTCTACCCAGAGGAAAATTAGAAGATTCATGGTAAACACAATTACAATGTCTTCTGACCTTGGTTTTGGACATATTAAAATGATATGTACCAAATCTGCCTGCAGCGGTACTTCGGTTCATGAACTTAATTCTTTCTGCAATTCTTTTCCCAAACCAAATTGGAGAAGAACTGAATCAAATTCAGTGGTTAAGTTCAAGGTTGACTGTAAGGGAAATTTGATTCAGTTCTTGCCCAATTCAGTTTGCGATCAGAATTGTGAGGAAAATTTAGTTCATGAACCAAGTTACCACTGTAGGTAGATATACCTGAAAGACTAAGTGATCAGGACTCCCAATCAAAAGGATATAAGAACTCATATGACAGTGAGGCAGGAGACTAGGATTTGGCAGGCTGGCGAGGAAAGTAGGTGTGACCTGTTAATTACAAAGTCCTGGGAAACACAGAACAGTCCCCAGAGCCCTGCACATGTACTTCCTGTGAACAAATATTCAATAGGAAGCCCTCGACTTGACTGGCTGAGCAGTGGGTGATCCAGAAAGGACAGCTGACACAGAGCTTTTGCTGCTGTCTTCTTCACCACAGCATGGACCCTCTCCTCGAGTGCATTCATTTTTTTCTACTTTTGTTTATCCAACCCTTCTCTGCAGAGCCTATTTGTTTTCCTTCTTTTAACAAATGTAAAACTTTGCTACTGTTTGCATTGGTCTGGATCAATTCATTGCTGCCGTCAGAAAGGAAGTAGAAACCAACTGTAGAAGGAAACTCCAACACCCCAAAACCCAGTAAACAATGATGCTATTGGTTTTCAGAAAAATTACAGTTTACTTCCGGGAGAATACAGAAATTTGGTTACTCTCTGCTTTATGCTGCAAATCATTAATGTCACCTGTTGTAGGACAAAGCAAAAATCCTCCCACAGCAATGTTGGGTCTCCATCCAGTTAGGATTTTTTGCACTGATCTTAGATTAAATGTTCTGCTATGAGGAATTGGTAAAACATATGATGTTAGCTCTGCTAATATTGCAACTGTTTAAAATTTTATTTTAGAAGAGAATTATGTTTTAAAGAATGCTTGCTTAGTTTGTTAATTTTTAATCACAGTGATTGTGCAGTTCCTGACAGGGGCATATTACAATCTGAGAGTTGGAAGGCGGTTGTGCATGTGAAATCTGAAACAATAAACAAGAAACAAAGAACTTCAATACTTATGTGTTTGTATTTTCAAATGAAAACAAAAGCCTACTGTTTTTGTAACTAAAGTAAAAATGGTAAAGCTTGTGTGTACAGAGCGTTGCTCTATTTTTCTATTAAAGCACGTTTTTAAACATTTGTAAAGTTTGGTTGCACTTTCTCTCCCTCTTAGCACCATGTTCTGTTTTCCTTATAAAGTATTTATGTTTCTATCCTGCCCTGTACACACATGTATGCGTCTTCCACCTTTTGGCCACAGAGAAGGGACTAAGTGTCGTTCGCCAGCGTTGCAACTTTCGTCTAAGCACCCTGATGCAAGAGAATAGGCTGCTCAACTAGCAACACCAACACAGTAATTGTGCTTGAACACCAATAGAAGGGGCCAGGCCACCAAAGCCAACATTATCACTTTATCCTGGCATCCTAATGGATGGGGCCAGGCCACTCATCAGGTGGGCTGATGTGAACACTCAGCTTCTAATTAAACTCCTTGTTTATTGTTTAGTCCCGTCAGAACACATTTTGATTCTTCTTCTACATTCCAGACATCAGGCTAATTGTTGGAGACACAAGGAGGGATAAAATTATAGAGTCTGCCCTCTGAAGTATTGATTATCTTGTTTCCAGACCACAGAGGATTTGGAACTGGAAATGCTAAGGGCAGAGAGAATGTGGCCGAGTGCCTTGACCTGAGAAAGAAGCAATAAGGAAATCTCTTCAACAGGAACACCAGCTGTCTCGTGTCGTTTTGTGTAGGGCAGGTGGCTATGTACCTCCACAGTTTCTAGGTTTCACTGTATTTCATTACAAGAATTACCCCCATGTTCTGGACTCTGTAAGAAGGCAGGAATGTACAGATTCTATTTTAGAGATAATTCTGCTGAAGATTATTTTTTAAAAATTTTGTAGATGCCTAAGTTTCACATTATCATCGTGTTAGCAAAGAACACCAGGAAAGTTCAAACTCCCTGTTTCTTGTTATTATCACATTGGCAAGATTCTGAATTATTTTATCCTTGCACACCAACTCACAAAAGTTCCAAAATTGTCTAGTGTCGTTAGAACTTATCAGCAAGCGGTTTAAGGAGATACAGGGGATAGGTCTCCACTTCCTAGAAACACTTTTCTCATTCACAAGTGTTGACCCTGTAAATTCATCAAAAATCTAACGTGCTGATATTCTGAAGATGCAAAACATCAGTCCAATGGAGTGACCCCGGGGTACTGAATGACTGTGGAATACATCTTGGGGATACTTACCTCTGAAACCCTAGCAAAGAGGTCTGTCCATTGAAAGTAAGCTGTGCACACATAGGCATGACAGCTGTTTGTCTCCACAGGAAGGAAGTGTCTGCCTGGAGCCGGAGGCTCAGGCTCTGGATGTAGTGTGTTGGAGCTAGGAGCATGACAAGAAGTTTCTTCTCAGGCTGTTTCCGGACACCTGCATGGTGCACACCTCCTGTGGGGATATCACTCATGAGACATCACCCTTTTCGGCAAGGAACAAGCATTAACAGTGAGGCAGTTATCTGAGTCAGCTAAAGAGGTCACAGTTGTGATAACTGCAGTGGTCTGACTGATGTCCCAAGGCTCACATTCCCAGATGAATCCGTAACTAACTCTGTGATAGAAACGTCTGACATTGTTCTTGTGTTCGCCAGCTTGCAGTGTCATAGCAGATGGTAAATATAAAAATAGCATGAAAAATTTCCCCCTGAAAGGCACCCATAGAAAGTGCTCTGTTAGCCCAATAACTGCTATTCTAAGATGCCCCAGCACTACAGTTATAATGAACATGAGTGATACTCCTCTTCCCCTTAGAAAAAAGACCAGATACTAAAATGCTGCATTAGAGCAAATGGCTAGTAGTTATTAATGTCATTACGCTTGCTCACTGAAGTCACAAGCCTCCATCTCTCTCTGCCTTTTGGAAACAGCCTGGTGCTTCCCTCCTAGAAACTGCATCCATTAGAGGAGGTGAATCTCTAGAGCAATAGAAACTCAAAGGTCTCAGTTGTTAACATGAAAGTGGAACTGCTTAAATTTGATTACCTTGTTTAATGAAGTGTCGAATTTATTTACAAGATGACATGATGAATCACATTATAGTTGCCATAAATCAGCTTACAAAGATGGACAAGTGGTTCGATGAAGTGACGCATTTACAAATTTAGGATGAAGGGATTTGTACTCATTCTATTATTCTCTATGACAAAAAGACAACTTGTGTGAGATAACCCCAGAAATTAAACCTGATGATTTGCTTGTTAAAGTCCTCCATGTCCTATGGCTAACCCTGCAGATCCTGGTTTGCCTTCAGCTTTCATCTGCCATGCCTGGAAGTCTCCTTCTCCTCAACGTCCTTCCTGGGGGGCGCCTGCAACCACAGCTCCATCCCTACGCATGGACCCCGAGGCTCCTGGCCTCCCTCAAAAGGCAAAAACTCTCTGTGATCTCTGGAAAGGGGACAGGATTGCCATAGGCACCACTACACTGGTCTCAGCTTCCTTCCTTCCTTCCTTCCTTCCTTCCTTCCTTCCTTCCTTCCTTCCTTCCTTCCTTCCTTCCTTCCTTCCTTCCTTCTTTCCTTCCATTTTTCCTTCCGTCTTTCCTATCTTCCTTCCTTCTTTCCTACCTTCGTTCCTTTCTTACCTTCTTTTCTTCCTCTCTCCTCCTCCTCTCTCTCTTTCTTTCTTTCTTTCTTTCTTTCTTTCTTTCTTTCTTTCTTTCTTTCTTTCTTTCTTTCTTTCTTTCTTTCTTTCTTTCTTTCCTTCTTTCTTCCTCTTGTGGTGTTAGAGATTGAATCCATGGCCTTTATACTGAGTTACACCCTCACATCTTTTTTAAAAATTAATTTTGAGAAACAGCATCATCAAGTTACAAGATTGCCTGCACTGAGTTTGAAATTAGGATTCTCCTGACTCAGCCTCCCAGATTTCTGGGATTATAGGTGTCCACCAACATACTTGAATTAAAAAAAAAAAAATCCTTGCAGAAAACTATGCGTTAATCTTGAGCTCTCAGGGCAGATGCCTGTCTCTGCATGAGTAAATTCAAGTCCCTATTCACCATGGGTTCATCAGGGAAAAGCAGAGCATCTAATGCGCAAGAACTAGTGTGAGGATAGATAACAGGACAGAGTCTGAGTAAGTTTGTCTCCTGTCCTCATGATTGCTGGAGAGGGTGGGGGGGCTCTGTGGCCTAATCTATCACACCCACCTGCAGATGCAGTTAATACACAAGGGGAAAATGCAGACTAAGCAACACCCTTACCCTCACTAGCTGTGGGATGTGAACCCCGGTCCTCAGGAGAGAACTGGGGAGAGAGAGGAGACAACAACAATATCTGCCCAACCTAACCACGTCAACAGCCTCTAAACCGTACTATGTGTAAGGGCAGCTTTGCAGAGCTCACCCCGTGGGACCTACACTTTCGCAACATATTCCTCTAGATTCATGAGAGCCGTGTTTTACAATGATGGGGAAAGAAAAGTCTTAAAAATGTTCATTAGCTGGGGATTTAGCTCAGTGGTTCTGGGACCTGCAGAGTCTGAGTTCAATCCCCAGTACCGTGCACACACACACACACACACACACACACACACTCGTATCTACGTTTTCATTATTTGTCAAGCAACTTTGATGTTTTCAAAGTTTATTTTCCCCTCATAGGTTATAGTTTTATCAATCATAAGATACAAATAGAGTAAGATTTGTGTTAGAGCCTCGGTTTCACAGTCGAGCTGTACTATTTAGTGATTGTGTGGCCTGGTCAAATGACTACTTTTCTCACCTGTGAATCAAGAGTATTGAAACCTGACTTTCCAAGAGCCCTGGGAAGCTCACATGGGGCAGAGAAAGCCCAAGGGCCTGATACAGCCAATCTCTTGTCTTCCTTCCTTGTTCCTTCCTCCTCTCCTTTCTTTCCATTTGAAATCTATCCAACATCTCTTTTTTGCCAGACTACTAGTTGAAGGTACCACACCTTCATATGCACCCACATTTTTGTGTTTAATGCTCACTATATAGTGGACATTATTCTTTGTGAAACTTAATTGACTATGAAACTTGCACTCTTTCTGGTTTGGCCGAGAGAGAGAGAGAGAGAGAGAGAGAGAGAGAGAGAGAGAGAGAGAGAGAGAGAGAGAGAGAGAGAGAGAGAGAGAGAGGAGTCTCTAGGAAGAGAGTTTACAAAGTCTTGTTTAAGTTACAAATAATAAATCGAGGCATTTTGATTCTATCTTTAAAAATTTGAATATTTTAGATAGAGTAATAATAATGATACTAAGAGAAACACATTGCAGTCCCAGAGGGAGTCCCTGGCGCAGGAGGTAGGGGAAGGAGTCAGATGCAGCAGGACAGTGGCCTGGCCCATACTTCTCAGCGGCCCCTTCTGTAACAGCCACTCTGGGAGTCAGCGCTCCAAGGACTACACCCGGCCCTCTCAGCCACTTTTACACCCCCTGTGCCATTTCTTTCTTAGTAACAAGATGTTTCAAGCCTCTTAGCTCTCTCTGATAACTTTAAGGTAACCAAGTATCCGGGGCTAGAGAAGGATCCCCAGATGTAGAACTTCAGCCCTCAGTCTGGCGCCGAGTGCTGGGGCCAGAAGGAAAGCCCTGGGGCAGGAGTTCGGCATTGCAGGAGATTCCCTCGGCCACAGCTGAGCTGCTCCTCAGCCCCTCTCTGCCTGCTGTCTGGCTTGCTTTGCAGATTTTCAAGCAAGAGCCCCCAGCGTGGAGCGAGAGGGCCTCAGGTGCTTATGGCCTCCATGGGCCTCCCCTGGGGGTGGCAGGAGGGGCTGTTTCTGTGCACAGTGCCAGGTGGGGTGGGGGAAGGAGGGAACCTCAGCTGCCCCTCACACCTGCAGGTAGCGCCAGCTGAGTGACAGGTGTACCTGGACGCCACATCAGCTGCCAATATGTTAGGAGACCACGGTAACAATCGCTCATCTCCAGGGAGCCGAGCACTTCGTTCTTCGCCATCAGACATGAAAGAAATAATTTCAGGTGTCAGAAAAGGATCTCTGATAAAAGAAAACATTTCAGCTTTCATGGCATTAGAGTTTGCCCTGAAGCCACAGCTTTTATATTTGAGAGTCTCTTTCTTTATGTTTACAATTAATCCATGATTGTCTACTAACAGTCTTTTGGCCTATAGGGTACTGATAGAAAAGAATCTGTTTCTTTTAAAACATTCTTTTTGAAAAAAAGACTGGAATATCATACACTGGTATAGCATTTGCTTAGTGGTGTGTTACCTTTCCCAGACTTTCCCCCACGTAGCCTCATTTTATTTCGCTTCAACCTAACCACAAGCATGTGAAGTGAGAATTACAAAATGCTCTCTCTTATGTGAATGATGCTAAGTTTCATATAATTATTCACTAAAAATTGTTGTCACCCTTTTTGGGGAAATTTTCCTGCCACCTCATCTGCCATCCGAGAGGCTGAAGAATCAGTGAAGTAGTTAAGAGGCGACAGAGCTGTCGGGCGCAATTTCTGGTGTTTTGGTGAAGTGCTGTCTGCAGTAGCACACAGGGAAGATGGTTGGATGTGGGACTTGGGAGTTCCTTCCTCTATTTTCTTTTCCAAATCCTTCTTCCTCTGTTGAACTCTGCTTTGCCTCTAAGAATCCAAGGAAATGGAAAACAATTTACACAGAAGCACCCACTTGATTTCAGTTTCTCACTCACTCTGCATGCAGGATTTGAACTGCGAAGCATCACAAGGCGGTAAGTTTACAAATGCTTACTCACTTAGGTGCGCATACCACTGCCCTCACTGATCACTCCTATCCATACCTTGTCCTTAGTTTGTTAAGACCAAAAGTTTCAAATGTGGTAGCAGTGAAAGCATCTAGAATCCGGACCTGGGAAAACCAGGATGCAGCACCCTCCGTGGTATCAGTCACTGCTCAGTGCTGGGTGGAGAAAGCTCAGGGTCTCTGGGCACTCAGACTCCCAGCATGGCAAAGGCTGGGCTGAGCTCCTGGGGTGCAGCAGCTGCACCCCACGACCCACTCTGAGATGAGAGGAAGATGGTGGCCTGGTTCCATGCACCAGTTGGCTGGCTTTGAGGCCTTCCTGTAAGAGGCAAACAGGACAATGAGGTGGAGATAAAATCACTTCTGATGCCTTGTAAGGGTGATGGATTCACAACCTTATTTGTGGAATGAAAAGGAGAGAGGCAACATACTTAAATGTAGGAAAACAGGAATCCCAGATTAGCTGCACACAGACGTGTTGATTTCTGGAATTATAAAATTCCATTGTAAAAGGGACATGTATCAGCTTAAAATCCTGTGGCTCCTTATTTGTTTCGGGATCAAAGATGAACCCGATTAAAATGTTTCTGATCAATGTGAGCTGATCCTACCGTGCTTCCTTCTCTCCCTCCTGTCCCTCCATGGCTTCTCATATGCGTCTACTACTTTGCTGTCTCTTGGCAGCAAGAGTTATGATCACATACACCAGGAGGCTCCGTGCTCCTCTCACAGTATACAGTGGTTTGCTTCGTCGTCATCAATTAGCTCTCCTCCTGGTCCCAGCTGGGGATCAACCCTGCCACTCCCAAGGGTATCCTTGCAAGAAGACAGAGGAGTTGTGCGTCACTTTGTCCAGCCCATTACTCTGATGTTCCTATGAGGCATTCCATTTTACCCACTCTTCACCCCATCTAGAGGTTCTCCCCAACAGAAAGAGGTGGGTGCTGATGGTCCAAGATGATGAGATGGGTTGGTGTGGTGAGCAGGCCATGGGCTCCCAGCAGATGGCACGGGAGTCTGTGTGAGAGTTGCCTTGCCTTGTGGCCCTAGCTAGTCAAGGAAAGGCTTTATTTCCCACAGTTTCAATTGCCCCACTGGTTCCCTGGAATTCTCTCCATGTGAAGGCAAGATGTAGATTTGTCTCGTTTCCTTCCATCTTTCTGCCTAGTACACCCCCCACTGGCCCTTCTTACCACCTCTCTACCTGTCCTTTCCTGGGGTTCTCATTAATACCAATTCTTTCATTTTTAGCCAATATTAAAGGACACTTGTCATTATTGGGGTATGAAAAGATTTGATGAAATATAATAACATTTTTTAAATAACACTTAAAAAATTGTTTTGTCTAGTGGAGCCAGTCCAGGATAGGGTTGTAAGGCAGTCCTTTAGGGAACAAACCCTGTCCCAATACCTACCCCACTGTGATACCAGGTAACATTTCCTTGCCTCAGTTTCTCCCTTGCCAAACTGAGAACAATTGTAGCCACCACCTCAGAGGACCACTGGGCAACTCAACTGCTTGCAACAGCCTGGTATGCATTTTTGTATATATCCACAGTTATAACTTTAGATATTGATCTTTCTGGTAGCACTGTACTCAGAAGAAACTTGGGTGAACAGTGACATAAGCAAGTGGCCCAGGCTCTGGCTGAGTTCCCATGGTGCCCACTGTAGGACTTCAGAACTGAAGCCCACAATCTCTGGTTTGAATAGGCTGTATACATAGATACAAAAGAATTTTTATGTAGAGGAAGCAGATCAAGTCAGGAAAACAGTTCTAAATTCTAAAGGATCTGCCTTAGACTTCTGTCACTTTACATCATTCTCCCCTCTGGCTGATTAATATGGCAAAAATCCAATTTTGTACACTATTTGGCTTTTATTTAATTAAAAGAAAAAAAACCACAAAGTGCAAATGATTATTTCCTTTTTTTTTTTTTCTTTCCCTTTTCTTACTCCTGTTAGAAACTTCCTCTCACCAAAATCCACTTGGGAAATTTCCTTTCCAGGAACTTTTTATGAACTTGCAAGAGACAAATTAGGTGATTTGAATAAGTTAACATTGTATTTGCTGCTTTGAAGATTACAGTGCAGACCTTCAGTAATAAATGCTATGTGACTTGTGGGTGCTGCAAAATTTCATTAGTTGGGATTTTGCAAAAACACTTACAGATCCTTAATCAAGGAGCTATTCTAGAACAGGCAATATGGTAAGGAACATTTAGCTGATAGCAGACATATGCAATTTAAATTACCCTCTAAGTTTGTGGGGGACACTAGACTCTATAATGTAAAAATGGAAACATAACCCTGGGTTATGAAATGGTATATAGTGTTACTGGTGTTCAGATTGCAAAATTAGACTTATTACTTCGGAGGATTTCAGCTAGATGCAGATGGGACATATTGAACTGATTTTCAAGGTGAAAATGTACACTCATTCATCTTTGTAAATTCAGTCTCACTGACCATCATTGATGATTACCAAGCTTGCTTCTGAGAAGAGGCAGGCATTAAATAAGGACCTTAGTGAATATCCTTGCCCTCTACCTGTGCCACCCCCCTGGTAGCTATCTCCACCACTTATTCTTTCAGAGAGACTGGGCCTCCACGTGCTCGGAGGAAGATCATTTCAGAATGCATTTGCATCTAGATTGAGTTACAGGAGCAACATCCCCTCTTTCCCTTGAAACGTACACACCCTGAGTCTGGCAGTGGCTTGTCCCCCAGTCTACCCCAGTGGTTGATGTCCCATGGTGGCCATGGACTCACAGGCACATGGTGTTGGCCCCTCTTCCCACCTTCTCCCACGAGAGCACAAATATGATCTTGCTTGCTAATACAAGTGCTACATTCTTTGTCCCTACGTTTAGACATCAGAATGAGATAGAGAGCCATGCAGAAGCCAACCTGGAGATATCCATAGCAACCGTAGAAGACACAGGATGAGGAAAACTTCATTATCCCTACCAACTTCTCTCAGAACATCCAGGTTCTGATAATACAGTATCAAAAGGCAGTGAGGGGTCATTGGGAACAATGTGCCATGAAACAGGGACACAGGAGCTTATGCCTAGGTCACCGGGATCCCACAGTCTTTGGTTTCAATCTCACAGATTGCCATGGCTTACTTATAATACAATCTACACAGGACCCGATGGCTAGCATGTCTGAAAATGCTTCTTTTAACCTATCCGAGGATCTAAATGCAAACCAGCCCTGTTCCCTACTACACACTGAGCTAGGTAGGGGTCCTCATTTAGAAGTGCCCCTGATCGCCGCTCGGCCTTTTGGTTAAGATCAAGTGTAGAAGTGCCCCTGATGCTGCCTGGCTGTGCATTTCCTTTTTTCTTCTCTCCTGGGACCTGGCAGTTTCCAGGGTTCTGTCTGGCCTTCCATTTCCACCCAGTTTTGGGAGAGGGAAGGACTTGCTCACTCTGTGCAGAATGGCTGCAGTGGTCCAGCCACCCTTCCAGGTGGACACAGCTGAGCAGGTCCAGCAACTGAGAGCACAGAAATGACTGGAGAGATTCCCTGTTCCCACATCTGTGCAGAAAGGCCTGGGGCACCTGCCCGTCCTGGCCTCTCCAGATGCCTCCGCTTTCTTTGTTCCCTCTTCTTTACCTCAGCCCTCACCACTCGACACAGGGCAGGACCCATCAGCACTGGTCACTCCTTCCTCTGTCTTTCACCCTGCGCCCCCTTCACCCTACATCGACGTACCCCCCTCCCGGTTTGGAATTACTGTCTCCCAGTCAACAAAGAAGCCGCGCTTTTAAAGGTAGGCTGATTTATGGAGAAATAAAAACAATCACAATATAATAGCCCAACAGATCGGAGGGGCGAAGGGAACACAAAGGCTCAGAGCCCAGAAGGTGTTTTAGACAACTGCGCCCTGATCGCTCCCTCTCTTTGACTAGTCCGGGCACAGATTTGGAGCTCTTGTCCTTTCTCTTTCCCTTTCCCATCTTTTTATTTCCTTTTCAAAGGAGAAAATAAAATAGCCCACAAAACAGATCTCCAGTGTACGTGTTTGTTCCTGTTTTAGAAAGAGAGAAAAGAACCCGCGCATTGTGTGAGAGAGAACCTCTCGGCAGCGAGCGACGAGGGTTTATTATTCCGAGCAGCACTCAATCAAACGTGGCCGCGTGAACAGAGAGTGATGCTGGCGAATCATCCTGGGGGCTTTTTTTCTGTGTGTGAGTGGTATCCATCTGTCAGCTGTCAGTGCCGGTGAGAGATATACAGGGCTGTCACTTCTTGTCAACCGGCATTTGTGAGGCCTTCTGCAGCTGCTACACAACACATACTGTCCTTCTTGAAGGCCAGCGAGGAGTCTCAGAGATGATTGTGCTGGCCAGGCTGCACGCGAGGAAAGAGACGTGAGAGTTGCTGGAGGATAACAGTGTTGACCCGTCAAAGACTAAGTACAGGCTACATGTGTTTCCTTAAAGAAAGAAAGCATTTTTAAAAAAATCCCTTTAGAAGGTAATGTTACTACACTTTTGTTTGCAGAAAATCCTATGTGGGTTTTAGGGCCTGTGAAACCCATAACAGTGAAGAAAATTTATATGGAGGTAAATGAATATATTCAAGGTAGAGAAGATACATATTTTTTAAATCAACAGGATATAAAGAGAGTGTACATTTTTATGTTCTCCCCTATATAAATTATATTACTACAAAGGCTACGCATATGCATAATAGTTTGTGTAATGGCATGTATATTTAATATGTGTTTGCAATGCAAAAATGAATATCATGAAGCAAGGAAATGTCCATTATATAATGATGCAGATGTTAAAATCTGGGTTAATTTTGATATGGAAACACTCTATTAATCATGACTCTAGCGTTCCTTTGGACATTCTGGTATATTTATTTATAGGGTGGCTTTCACTTAATTGAATTATTTAAACTAACAATGGTTCTGGTTTGGGGAGCCCTTCTGCACAACTGCCACTTGGATAGGAAAAAAGTAAGGATATTGATATGCTCGATCAATTTGCTTTCTTTTTCCAAGTGTCAGGAAATTTGATTGCTCTCAATTTTCTTTTGCTTTAAGTAGTTCTCATTAAAGAGCAGTTGTATATATTTGGCTTCCATATATCACACATTCTTATTTTTTAAATAAAATGATAATGTGTTTCTTGGGAAAATGAAGCATTAACTAATATCAGAATCAGGAGGTTGGTGCTCAGAGAAGGACTTTTGAAAGTCTTGCTGACAGCAGTTATGTGAGGGGAAAGAGGGAGACAAGTGAAGGTTGTTGTATCGAGGACAGTAAGTCCCGCTGAGCATATTAACCACAGTGTTCGAATCCGGGGCAGACAAAACCACTATGCAGAGACACTGATCCTCCATGGGCAGTGTTCATGAGACGTGGGGCCAGGGGTGTGATCAAGGAGAAAGGAAAGAAACTGGTAATCTGGCTCGCTAAGTTCTTCGACATGGTGCCAGAAACCTTCCAGACAAATGCTAACCCACAGTTTGTTTATTCTGAGTGCCTCTAACCAGGTTGTGAGGCCATGTAAACGTGGAAAATTTGCATAAAACGTGCTTGCAAAAGCACCCAAGCACATTTTAAGAGAAAGGAGCGATGTAGTATAGTTTTAACTGTCCTATAACCTTAAAAGAAAGAGAGAGAGGGAGCAATCACTTCAGGCTAGTGTCACAAAGAAGTTCTGGACATGGAAAGACTAGGAAGACTCACCAGGATGAGAACAGAAAGTATTTTAGGCATATACTTTGTTCTATCACTGATTTAACCAATTATCATAAGTAAGACAGAAAAAGTAAAGAAGAATCCCACAAACAGATTATGTTGCAGTTCTGGACGTCAGAGCTTCTCCATCATAATATCGGTGGGGCTGCTCCTGATTCCTTCATCTTCAACGCATCTTCATGTCCTTCCTCTCTCTCCCTCTGTGTTTCACATCGCCTCTCTCTGTGTTTTCACTGTGCTGTCTGTCCCCTAACTTGAACCCCGCTGCCTCTTTTCCATAAGGACTACAGGGTTAGTTGGCAATCTGGAGAACCCAGGACAATCTCCTCATCTCCAGACTCTTATCACACATCTTCAGTAGCCCCCCTTTTTTTTACACATGTTTCCTGTGCACCACGGTCTCATTCCTCATGGGGAGTTGCTTCATGCACCTAGCACATTTTAATCTCTTTGTTGTCCCTACCATTCCCATCCCTCCCTGCTCCTTCCATGGTCCTCTCCCCATTTACAAAATCTGTTTCCATTTTTTCTTTCAATTATTTTTTTTCAATTCCTTTTCCTCCTTTCTCTCCTCACTCCCCCATCTCTTATTTCCCTTCACAGTTCAAAAAGATTCCCTACCTCCTATTATCTATCTTTTATTTTGTTCTTCATTTATACTTTAGGTTCTCATACAAGAGAAATGATGGGTTATTTAAACTTGTGCATCTGATTTTTTTTCACTTAACATTATGGTCTCGAGGAGCATCGTTTACTGACAAATTCCTCAAGTTTATCTTCAGTGTCTTTTCTAACAGGAAAATGATGTCCATATTATTTTGGTGTAATCAGAGCATTATACAGCCAACTGTAAAAACAAAACAAAACAAAACAAAAAACTGGAACAAAAGCCTAAAGTACAAAGCTCACACAAGTGGAGTAAGTCTGGCTGGAGATGATTTGCCTGAATCTAAGGAGTGAAAAGGAAAGTGGGTTCATAAAAGTATCAAAAACACACTGTTTTCCTATGATGGAGCTTGTTGAATGCTGGGTATAAAATACGATTGTGGACAGTATACAACATCACAGCATGGAGAAACTTTCTCATGAAGGAATCAATAAGATTTCTGATGTGAGAGACATCCAAGCACACATGGACAATGTGGCCTGATGCTTTGGATTCTCCAACTGTAAGGTGCTAAAATACTTTTAAAAATTGATTTTATTGGTACATTTTGTATATACATCATGACCACATTCAACATTGAGAATTTGTACTTGACACATCTTCATTCTTATTTTTCTCACGCCCCAGCCCACCTTACAATCCTTTGCTCCTATATACGTAAGCTTTGTTTCCAATTTTACCATCAGATTGTTTCTTTCCCTTCTTTCCTTACCCCTACCTCCCTTTTCCCTTTGAACACTTTCTTCCTATTTCACAATCCCTATCATACATTCTAGAACTCATTTATTGTCCTGGGGAAATTAGAGTTAATTTCAGGCCCTGAGAGACATCTTTTATCTTATCTTTGTGTTCATTTCATTAGAATTATAAAATTACTTCACAGACAATAAAATTGTATAGTATTCACAATGTCACTGAAGAATAAAAAGCTAGAATGTTCTGAATGTGAAAATATGGGAGCCAACGTTGAATGGTTTTAGGGCTCTGCTTTCGCATCATCTTGAGTGAACCTGGACCAATACCCAGGACAGTTGAAATAAACTACTATCCCATCCACCATGTTGACCTTTGGGCATTTCTATTGTTAATTTGATCGAGGATCTAAACCTTAATAGGCCCTGAAAGGGAAATTGAACGATTGCCTAGCACTGCTTAACTTACCGGTGGTGACTCCTGAGCAGAGCATCAAGAGAGGCTGCTGTGGGGCTTGCAGCCCAAGTTACAGGTGCACATAAAACCTGAGTCCCGCGGGAGTAAATCCTTTAGACTCACCATCCGGAGGAGTGGCCTGCAGTTCAACAAAGGACAATTGAAGGGATTACAACAGATGGCCTTGTTGGAAGCTACCCTTGACTGGGGGGCACAAGAGAAATGTGTTTCTGTGGAAGTTGAAAAGAGTAGAGAGGATCAGTGACTCGAATTATCCTGATTAAGAACTCCAGAAGGCATAGGGATCTTTATAAACTTAGTCATTCTGAAGGACAGAAAGAGACAAGTCCTCAGCAAGTTAGATTTGGAGAGGCCTGTTTTCCACAAGGTGCTGAAGAAAGCATTCTGTGGTCCAGAGCAACAAGGAATTACGGCTTCTCTCTTACTATTTGGAAGTCACCCAAACACATAGTGTTTAAATGACTTATTACTGTTAATATTATTTTCCTTCTTTCCTTCCTTCCCTCTCTGCTTCCTTCCTTCCTATCTTCCTTCCTTTCTTCCTGCCCTTTATATTACTGCTGCGTTAAGCTGAGCATACCCCCTAAAGCAGACCCTTTCCTCCTGTTTTTGTAATACTGATGATCACATATCCAATCTGCTAAGAAGCAAGACAGCTGGAATATATAGTAAGCATTAGATCTAGACTGGATGATCATTACCAGAAGTTTTTAACTAACAGGAGATTGTATTTTAGAACTTTTGAGTTTCTGTTGTACATGGCACATGCTGATGTCTAGACTGATGGGCATTTGGACACAGTTAAAATAAATTGCATGGGAAATATGAACCTGGTATTGTTTTTGACTTATGATAAACCCACACATTTGTTAACTAGCAGGATCCCCATTACTGGGTACTCCTCTAATCCTGAGTGAAGAGACAGTCCTCAGATTTTAAGTCTTTGATAGAAAAACTATAATGAGATGCAAGTTTGGATGAAAAGAAAAGGTGACAAAATGTGTTTTGTGTATTGACATTTTTATTAGTAAAATATAACTAGAGGAACAAAATTGACAGGGATAAAATTTTCCAACCAGCAGTGGTACAATTACAGCTTGGAGATGTTGTCAAACATTAGGAGACCATTAAGAAGCAGTCCTCATCACTGCATACCAAAGAAAACAAATTTACAGAAAAACACCTTGTCAAGGTAAATTTCTTTCTGCTCCAGATACCAAGGATCTAACAATTTTCTCCCCAGGAGAGGTAATAAAGAGAATGTATTAGGATAACAATAATAATAATTCCTATGGTTACAAATTATTTCAGTCCTTTCCAAATTTCCAAATGCTTTAGTTAATTTAGTGGAGCTTCAAGAAATTCTAAGAAAGGAAGCAGTAGGGTCCAGGTAAGGACTACTGGGTAAGGGGGCATTTTTGCCTTTTTCTCCATCAAAAAGTGTCTTTGCAGAAGAATGTAAACAGATTTCTTGAATTATCTTTGCCTTATTTTGTTGCTTATCTAATACACAGTCCCTGTCATGTGTGTATATGTGAGTATGCATGTATAAGTATGTACATTTGTGTGCACATAGGGTGAGAACAGGAAGTTTTCATGTTGCAGCCTTGCCTCTGGTCTACTTGTAAAGTTTGTATAATAGAGAAATCTTGCTATCAAGGTGATAGGAATAACATAGAGCGAAGGAAACAACAAAACTTGGTATCATGCAAGAATGCCAAAGTTGAACTTTCAGTAGGGAGGATCAACTCAAGATAGAGAGCAAAAGTCTAGTAGCATCGATTCAGCCACCTTGAAGTGGTTCACAAACCTTTCTGCAGTCTGGCCCCACTTAATTCTTCCACATCATCTTATCTTCTAACACTTTAATTCCATTACTTAGCCTTTTGGCTGTTTCTAAAACATATCAAACTTCTTCCCACCAAGGGTCATTCCTCGGGAAGATCCTGTCTCCATGAGCCAGCGATTGGCCCTTCTTGGCTGCTGAGTCTCAGCTTTCACTTGAGCTTCCTACAGCTTTTATACCATCTGCCATTCAGATCTTGACCTAAATGCCATCTACTTCATATCACCTCATTTCTGGCTAAGATGAAATTATGAGACTGGAATTATATCTTCACCTAAAAAACTGAAAATTTAAAGCATAAAAAATGTACTTGAGATGGCTTCTAAAGAAAAGGGACAGTAGGTAACAAAGTAGAGAAACCTGAGGGACAGACAGAAACAAATAAGTTAGCCCTCTGGAGGCTCCAGCTCACTCCCTGTAGCGTTTTCAGGACTTCACAAAGAAAGCAGGAACCAGGAGGAGCCCAGAAGATATTCTGACTTAGAGACAACTGAAGTTCCAGAGAGAAAAGAGGAGTCAGACTTACAGGATGAATTTTGAGAGAAGAGAGCCATATAGAAAAATTTAGAGATTCACAGGGTCCTAATAAGTATTTGTCAAAACGTCTGTGTATGAGGAAACTAGCTGGGTAGAGAAATCATCAAAAAGCATTAGTGAGGTGGATGAATTGAATCCCATCAAAAATACAAAACTATATTTCTTCAAATGACACCACTATAAAATGGAGACAAGGAATAGTGTAGAAAGGAAAGTGCATGCTTCCTCAAAGACAAATATGAATCTTCTCTTCTCAGCAGCAATTCACAGTAAAGCAGATTGAATGGTACATGTGTCCAGGAGTAAGGATTAATAGTCCATTGATATAAAAACTCTTATTAACCCTAACTAACCCTAACCCTAACTCTTATTGGAAAAGTAGGTGCTACCTAAACTTGATTTGGGGTTTCATAACTTGATAAATGCACTAATAATTACCAACTATAATAATTGAATCTATATTTGAAATGGGTGAACAATATAATATACTTTTTTTTTGAGACAGGGTCTCGCTCTGTAGTTCAGGCTGGCTCTGAGAATATAATATACTTTTATCGTTGGAATCATATTTGCTCCCCAAAGAGCTCATTGTCCTGAAGCCTTTTTTGCTGATGGATTGTGGAACATGATTGGATCATGAAGGCTCTAACTTCATGAATTAATCTACTGATGGAGACAGGAGCCAGGGCCTGTTGGAGAGCATGGGCCATGGGTACATGCCCTCAAGTTCAATGTCTGGTCCCTGGTTCCTTCATCTCTGAGACGCTTGTCTTCCAGACTCCCTCCCTCTCTCTCTCCTTTCCTCTTTCCTTTTCTAGTGTCCAGCATGAGGAGAGCCACTTTGTTGTACGACATGCTCCCCACCATGGTGTTCTGTCTCTCAATAGACCGGGAAGCAACAGAAACAAGTGACCATGGACTGAGACCTCTGAAACTGTAAGCCAAGCAACTCTTTCTTCCTTTCATGTATTTATGTCAGGTATTTTTCCACAGTGATGTATAGCTGACTAACACGTGCACAACAGAAAGATAATAGTGAGAAGCAGTACTCATTGAAGGAACAGTACAGGGCCCCATCCCCTGCAGTAAGATTGTAAAATGTCATAAATAATTCAGATATTCATAATGATCCTGCCTGGAAACTACAAATAATTAGTCTTATTGTAAACCTGCAAAAATGAAATACAAAAATCAAGCCCTAAAATGATGAAATTCTTTTTTAAATTGAATTCTTTATTGGTACAATTTATATACATCTCACAATCACACATAATATTGGGGAATTTGCACCAATATATGACATGTTAATTCTCATTTTTAACCATATCCCCATCCACCCCACCTCCCCACCCCCTATGTACATGCTCTTTTATTTTCTTTCAGAATCATATTTATTCCTTCCCCTCATTACATTCCCACACCAAATTTCCTTTAGAAATTTCCCATTCTACAAAAGCTGTTATACTTTCTAGATCTCATTTGCATCTACAGGTGCTCACAATGGATACGAGCCTTAAACATTAAAACAGAAACAATAAGCCTGCTGGAAAACAGATTAGGTAAAAACTCTTGGAGATATTGGCTTAGTTAGAGGCTTTATGAATAAAACCTCTGTAGCACAAGAACTAGCAGAAAGAATCAAGAAATGGGGTCTAATCCTACTGAAATTCTTATCTGTAACTAGACCATACCACAGAATAAAGCTTTAAAATGCAATTAGAAGTAGAAAAATATACAAGACTAATGGACATTAAATGTCTAGCTCGTTTCCAAAGGTGAACAGTCATACAAAGAGTGAAACGGAAAAATACAAAACATAATGAAGACAAAAAATAGCAACTACTTAAAGCTGATCCAGAGAGAGTTGACCTGGAAATACTAAAATTAATACAAAAGGACATTAAGCATTCATTGTAAATATGTTTTATACATCTAGAAATTTCAAAAGGATCATGGAAGATAGAAAAATATCTAATTTTAGAAAATGAAAGTTATGTCTTAGGTAAAACATACTAATTGTGGAATATTATTCTGTCATAAAGAAGTATTATTTTGCCAAAAACCTGAGTCTCTTGTAGGAAAATGGATGTACCTTGAGGCTATAATGTTAAGTGAAATAATTCAGACTCACAAGCTTAAATATTGCATGATTTCTTTTATATGAAAAACTATATTAATAAAGTACACATGCTTTGTATACATATAGGGGAGGGAGGTTGAGGGGTAGGTAGAGGAATGGGAAAATAGAAGAATTAAATCATGTCATATACTGTTACACATTCTCAATGTTGAATTTGATCATGATGTGTATATAAAATGTACCTGTTTCACAATAAAAAAGTAAACAGTTCAAAAAATAGAAAAAATAGGGTTAATCACCTATTAAAAATAATTGTAGTATAAAGCATTTAATAAAAACTATGTGAGGGAGAAAAAAATGAAGCAAAAAGTGAAGGACAGATAACAGAAAAAAAAACAACAGAGAAAAAGATATTGTAATCCAGCATAGACAATATATCTAATAATAAATACAGTATAAATGTATGTGTTCTTTGATCTATTTGGTTTTAATAAGTATATATAATAATTAACTTTGTAAGTTTTTATATAACAAATAAATGAGCCTGATGCTAGAAAATAAAATGGTATGAAGAGAAAGAGAAAAAAGAATTGAAATGTGTTATGTAATGTACAATTTTCTACAATGCATGTGAACTATGTACTACAAACATGTACTCATAATAATATTTTTTAAAATATACTAAAATGGGCTGGAGATTTAGCTCAGTGGTTCCAGCACCTGCCTCGCAAGTGCAAGGTCCTGGGTTCAATCCCAGTAACCACATACAATGCTGGGTGTGGTGACTCATGCCCACCAGCAATAGATTCCACATGCCACAGTGCCAGGCATGGTGGGTCACGCCTGTAATCCCAGCACTCGGGAGGCAGAGACAGGAGATTGCTGAGTTCCAAGCTTGCCTGGGCTACATAATGAGCTCAGGGCCAGCATGAACTACAAAGTGAGACCCTGTCTCACAAAAAAAAAAAAAAAAAAGGCACAGGAAAGTGGAAGGGGAAAGTAAGGCGGGGAAAGAATAAATATTTAAAAAGAAAAAGAAAGCACATATACATAGGAGGTGGGTGACTGTAGGGTGGGTAGGGATATGGGTAAAAATAAGAATTCATGTCATATACTGGTTCAAATTTCCCAGTGTTGAGTGAGATTTTGTGCTGTATATAAAAGGTACCAATGAAGAATTCAATTTCTAAAAATACACTAAAATTATTTGATTGGACATTGTTTTAGAAAAAGCAAGTCAACTTGAAAGTACAGCAATGCAAACTGTTAAATAAAACACAAACAAGACGGGGATTTAGCTCATGGTTTCAGCGACTGCCTCACAAGCACAAGGTCCCAGATTTGATTCCTAGTAACCACACACCACAGTGCTGGGCATGGTGGCTCATGCTTGTAGTCCCAGTAATCAGGAGGCAGAAGCAGGAGAATTGCTGAGTTTGAGGCTTGCCTGGACTACATAGTGAGCTCAGGGCCAGCCTGGACTACAAAGTGAGACCCTGTCTCAATGAATGAATGAATGAATGAATGAATTAATAATAAATAAACATAAACAGAAAAGTAATTTTTAAAAAATCTTTAGTGGTACATTGTGTATACACATCATGATCACACTCAAATATTGAGAAATTTGTACCAGTATATGACACGATTTAATTCTCATTTTTTTCCATTCTCCTACCCACCCCACACCTCCCTGTTCCCTAAATACACAAGCTTTGCTTCCCTTTATTACCATCATATTTTTTCTTTAGCCCCCCATTACCCTCCACCACATTTTCCTTTGAATATTTTCTATTTCACAATATCCATCATACATTAGAAAAGTAAATTTTAAAAAGTGAATTGTGAAACAACTGTAATGGCTGAAAATATTCAAATTGTATAAATAAATTCAGAATTTCAAGATTAGACAATCTCAAACGAAGAAACATGAAGATATCTACACCAAGGTAGAAAATATTAAATTACCATAATCTAAATAGAAAACCTTATCAATAGTCAGAGGAAAAAAAGACATCTGTCATAGAAAAAAGATAAGAATCCATGCAGATTGTCTCTTTGCTCTGTTAATCTTTTCTCTTGCTGTGCACACCTTTTTAATAAAATGAAATCCCCGTTGTTGATTCCTTCTGCTAGTTCCCATGCTGCTGAGGTTTTGTTCATAGTCTTTCTCAATACTAATGTCTCCAAGAGTTCTACCTAACTTGAGTTTAGTTCATGGTGAAAGACACAGATCTAGCTTTAATTTTTGACAATTTAAAACCTGTTTGTTAAATAGGCTATCTCTCCTCCATTAAGAGAGTTTGACCCTTTGTCAAAGATGAGCTTGCTTAGTATGTCTAGAGTTGCTTCTGCATCTTTTAATCTGTTCCAATGATCTTTGTTTCTGTTTTTTGTTTATTTGTTTGTTTGTTTTGGGTTTTTTTGCTAGTATCATGCTCTTTTTATCACAGTGTCTTTGTAGTATAGTTTCAAGTTGTGGATTGTGATACCCCCTGCCATACCCTTGTTGCCTATAATTACTTTTGCTATTCTAGGTCTCCTTTGGTTCCAAGTGAATTTTTAGGTTGTTTTCTCTAGTTATGTGAAATATGCTGCTGAGATTTCAATCAAGATTGCATTGAATCCGTGTAGTAGTCTGGGGAGTTTGGCCGTTTTAGCAATATTGGTTCTTCCTACCCAGGAAGAAGAGATGTCTTTACATTTTCAGCTGAAGAAGTACCACATAAAAGAGACATGAAGAAATGTTCACCCCTGCTGGTCATTCAAGAGAAGCAGATGAAAACAACATTGAGATCCAGTCTCTGAGATCCAGAAAGAATGGCTGCTATGAAGAAATCAACCAACAACAAATGCTGGCAGGGATGTGGGGAGAAAGGAATGCTTCTCTGCTGTTAGTGCGAATGAAGATTGGTGCAACCACTATGGAAATCAGTAGGGCGAGTCCTCAAAAAACTAAGATTAGAAGTCCCATTGGCTATTTCCTTGTTACATATATACATGAAAGAACTAAAAGAATCATATCACAGCAGCATATGTGCATCCATGTTTATAGCAGCTCAATTTTTAATAGCTAAATCTTGGAAACAACCCAAAAGCTCATCAACTGGAGACTGGATAAAGATTTTTTTTTCTAAAATGGAGTATTACTCAGCCATAAAGAATGACAAATTAGAGACATTTATACAAAAATGGATGCAGTTTGAGGATATCCTTACAAGTGAAATAAATAAGACACCGATATGTAAATACTGCATCATTTCTCTAGTATGAGAAATTAAGGGTATAGATGAGAATGTATGATAGGTATTGTAAAGTAGGAAGAAAATGTAAAGGAAAAAGAGAAAGGGGAAGAAACAGACAGTAAAGAAGGGAAAGAAAAAAATTAGATGGTAAAACAAAACAATGGAAACAAAGCTTATGCATATATGGTATGAGGAGTTGTAGGGAGGACAGGAAAACAGGAAAAATTAGAATCAAGTTATACCATGTACAGGTATATATTCTTAATGTTGAATATGATCTTAATGTATATCTAAAATGTAGCCTTGAACTCAATAAAGGGAAAAAAGAATGCATGTAAATGAATAAATGGTGAAGAAATATCTTTAAAGTATTAAAAAAACACTAAAACTACCAACCCAGATTTTATAGAGATAAAAATTATTTCAAAATGGTCAAATGAAATATTTTTCAAACTTCCGAAGGCTGTCTAGAGAAATAGAACATCAATACAATGACAAATAGTCACCAGGAGCTTCAAGTGCCAGAAATGGGAATAGAAGGAAGATGATTAGACAGAAAGAAAACGACACCAATGGAAATCCAGATTGAGACAAATGAATGAAGAGCTTTGGGATGGTAACTAAAGGTTCTTCTTCATAACATGCATGAAATGTTGTGTCACTTTGGTATCCAGTAATAAAGAAAAGAAGGCAAACAGTGGACAACAAAGAAAATAAATTAGAATCATAAAATGCACCAAAAAAATAAAGAGTAATGGTGAAAGGGATAAAAAGAAACAGATGACACAAATTGAAAAACGATGAGTTGATAACCATCTTAAAATAAATAAATAAATAAATAAATAAATAAAATTAGAAAACTAAAATTAAACAGAGGTTGCCTAAACACTCTATTTAAAAAGCAGAAATTGTAGAACTGGATAAAAGAATAAGATTCTAGTATATACTGCTTACTAGAAATCCCCTTAAAAGTGCAAATATCTTCAAAGGATAAGGAAAAATGAGGCACATTCTAACAAAAATTGGAGAGTTTCATTACAGAGAAGCTTTTTTTCAAAAAAGGGAATATCATAATAATGCTTATAATAATTTCTAAATGATTATCTAGTTCATACAAATATTCTATTTACATATCTAATAACAAAGTTTCATGATAGGTGAAACATAATCCAATAAAATTAAAGAAAGATACACAATGTACAGTTCTACTCGGAGATTTCAGTATTCCTCGCTCAAGAACTGATAGAACACCCCAATGTTATACATGATTTTGAGATGTATATAAATTGTACCAATAAAAATTCAATTTATAAAAAAAGAACTGATAGAACAAAGAAATGAAAAATCTGTAAATATATAAAAGATTTGAGCAATAATATCCACCAGTCTATCTCAATATTTATAGCACACTTCACTACAGGCCAACAAAACATATATTCATTTAAATTGTGCATAAAATATGTATCCAGACAGAAGAAATTCTGGGCCATCAAATCACTACAAAGTATAAATAAATCTATAAGAATTCAAACTAGGCAAAGTATATTCCTGACCAAATGAAATTAAATTAGAAATCGATACCAGAAATAGTTCTGGAAAATCTTCAATACTGTAAAGTAAATACTATATTTCCAAATAATAAGGCAGTCAGACAGAACAAAGAAATGGTAACCAGGAAGAACTTGCAGTGAAAAGAAAATGAAAATACAACAGGAAAGGAAATGTAACACCTTCGGAGAGGTGTGTTTTCATCTCTCCACTAAACAATTCTCCAGTCATTCTCCATCAGAGCACCTAATTCTAATTTTCTCCAGAAAACTTATGTCTTTCTGTTATTTTTTCTCTCTTATTTTCATCCTTCCACTTGTTCCTTGCACTCTTCCCCCTTCATATGGACAGAGCATGAGTAAAAGTAGGTTTTCATCACTGTGGCCTCAAGACAGTACCTGACATTGTGTAGTGTTAAATAACTACTTAGTGAATGAATGAACAGATTAATGAACAAAAGCAAGGAATCGGAAAAGATAAAATCTGAGAAGGATAGGAAGAGGAAGGAAAATTGTTATTTATTAATGAGCCTGAGGATAGATTACAGTTCAAGGGTCAGAAGAAGGAACAGCTGGACCTGAAGAGACAGTGTCTGCCAGACAGATCCTCCGCACTATCTGACCATTTTACCATTGCTGCTTTATGCTTCAGCTAACAGAACACAAGATCTATTTTCCTAGCGCTACACTCACTTTGACAACTGGCATTGTGGGCCACAAAGCACAAGTTTTCTGTAATACTGATCAGCCACCTCAGGAAACCTTCTTCCACCCTCAGCTACATTCTTTCCTGTCTTTCTTTTTCCGTTTTTCTTCTTCTTACTTCTATGAAACAGTGATTCATTGTGTTACAGCATTAACAGTGAGTATCTTGGAAATTCTCATCTGCATGGCATGCAGGTACTGTGGCAATAAACACAACATGAATAAAATTAACATATTGCAAACTAAATTAAGTAATGAGTAAATCTCTCAAGGGTTTATACAAATCTTATAAACAAGCAGTAGTTGAACAGAGGGCTGGCATTAATATATTTAAATTAACCTCAAACAAACCTCAATTCAAACTCTACATAGATATGATAGTCCAAAAAGACCTACTGTCAGCTCCCAATGTCCTTGATAACCTTCTGAGAGAACCGATGAGAGCTCCCTCTCCAAACAGTACTGCATTTGCATTGGAAACAGTAGTATGAAGGAAAACAAAGTCATATGTACATATATCTACATACACACAAATGTAAAACACATAACACATGCATACACAAATAAATGCATACACAAATGCATGTACCCTCATATGCATGTTGTATGTATATGTGTGTGTGTGAACATTGGTAAGTACACGTGTGTACACACCATACCAACCTATTTAATAGGTACACATATTAAACATGCACATGTACATTTTCATACACTTATACATGTATACATATATATTTGCATACACATATCCATTTGTGTACAGATCTTCATTTGCATACACATACACATGCATACATATACACATACACAATGAGTATATTTTCATTATTTACAAAAGCTTTGCTCTGTAAAGTCACATAGACACTGAACTAATCAATGTTAAACCAAGAGCTCTTTTAAATGAAATTTTAAGTGATCTAAGAATTTTTCTAGCATATGTCATTTCTTCATGTCTAACATGTTCAACCAGAAGCTCTTCCATTTCTTTCATTTTCACATTTCTATGGGTATAGTTCTATGGGTATAGAAATAAACTATTTCTATGTGATTTTCATCTTATGTGAAACATAATCATCTTCTCGATTATAGCATATATTTTCTGGCTAATGACATTTACCTGATATTAGGTTTCATTGTTTTTCCACAATTTTTTCCATCAAAAATTTTGTACTCACCGTAAGGAAAAGTGGACTTTCCATAAGCAGTTATCTGCAGGAGGTTTTCATGTGTGAAAGATAAGAGGAGAGGGGTACAGCAATTGCTTTGCAAAGTTTCCTTGTTTATTTAGGATTCATGATGCGCATAAATGTTGAGTGTTTAAGTTTTTAAAAATTTAACTCAGAAAGAGACATGATACCATTAAACCCATGACTTGCTTTGAATATACTTATCCCATCATTTTTCCTTTCTCTGAAGCAGCTCTAGAAGACTGCTTTCATGAGCTTCTTTACCAAGTGTGATTAGAAAAATATATGATGAATGCTGCTGCTGGGTGCCATCCAATAGAAAGGCAGGCTCATAGAAGTGTTTTGCAGTATGCTTGTCCACCATATGTGGCACCATACAACTCCTGGCTTTTACTCAAGTAAAAATGAAAACAAATGCAAATACTCAGTTTTTAACCAGTTTAAGACATCAAGGCAGCCAAGAAATTGCAACTAAAGACACTCAAGAAAGAAGTGTGCAGAACTACTTCAGGAAATGTCAAGAAAAGTGGGATAAGTGTGTTCAAATTACATATGTGTGTGAGTGTGTTCATAGCATTATCTTTCACTATAATAAATTATTTTAAATGTAAATATTTACTGTAATTTTTATCATACTTCATGTGAGAATGTCTACATGGGATTAATCTAATCATAATGATGAAAACGAGGGAATTGATTCTACTCTGGTGGCTTTGAGTTGGAAAATGGGGCCAAAAGCCCAGGAAAGTATGTAGTAGGAAGAACCTGGAAAAGACAGAAGCATAGACTATTTTTCAGGGCCTTCAGAAGGAACAGTCTTGATGGTACCTTCATTTCAGTTCTGAGGCTCCTGATTATCTCACAGAATTGTCAGTTGTCAGTTAACAGATGTGTTTTGTATACACCCATGAGCCTGTGGATAATTTGTGAAAGCTGCAACTGGAAACTTACACAGCCCTTACTTTGTCTTTTTGGAATCTAGTAGGGATAATGACACTCAACAAGCAATCCAATTCAAGTTATCAAGACTTTTTGCTTTACTAAATTCTTTTCTTTTCTTGTATTATCTTACCTGATCTTTTTATTCCACCACCAAAGTATTGTCTTACAGATTCTAATAAAACTATCAACATTTACAACCAAAAAAAAGAAGTTTCATTGACACATATATTATTTTTAAAATAATATTATGCCTCTTCACCAATTCATTTTCTCTTACTTCAACTAAACATTCTTAAATTCATCCTTCATATGACAGTTTCCAGACCTCTTGAAGTCCTTTAGCTTGACAATGTTTCATCACTGTATGGTTTTCAGAGGTAGATGCCAAAACATAGGTTAATTAAGTAACTATCATGGTATTAACTAAGATGTAGAGAATTTTTTTACATACAAAGATTTGTTTGAGAATTAGATTGATTCACTAATTTGAATTTCAGGATTCTATATATGCTATCATTAGCTTTATTCTTTGGGCTAGAAAACAGGCACTGAGTGATTAAATACTGCATTAAGGAAAATATAGATAAAATGTTCTAAAAATAGAGTAACTTGTGAACATGAGTTCTTAGGAACAAAAAAATTAATAGCTGAAATAAAAATCAGGCTGAAAGATTAGAACATAAATCAAGGTAATTTCCCTAGATATAAAACAGAAGCAAGAAGAAAAGGGAATCTGAGCAGAATGATGAGAAAAATAGAGAATCGACAAGCACTTATATCCAACTAACAAGAGCTTTTAAAAATTCAACACTGGAAGACATGAAAATTTAGATTAATTTAGTTCAGCACATGTTAAGCACAATGGTGAGGTAAAGAATAAAACACAAGAGATAAAGAAAAAATTCCTAAATGCTTTGAGACAAAGGCAAAATGAGAGACCTGGTAATATAGGAAGTCCTAAGGACCACAATAGCATCATACCTCTCCACCTGAACCTCTGTACCTAATCTAATAGTATTCAAATGAGGGCTGAATAAAGATATTTCAGACAAAATTTGCTTTCTAAATATTATTTTTCAGGAAAACAGTTATTTGCCCAAATAATGAAATAAACCAAGAGAAAAAAAATGTCCCAGGGACCAACACAGAAAATGAAGGGGTCAGGGTGATATGTTAAAGGATAAATCAAGAAGAGCATCCCTTGCAACAGGAAAAATATCAACAGTCATGTGAAGTGTGATAAAAATATACAGTATTATTCAAGTAAAAAGTTTATGACATAATCTGCCTTAAAATACTTCCATTTACTTTGTACATAGATACCCCACTGTTCTTGCCACTGTCTGGAGTGGTTCCAGAAGTCTTCTTGTATGAGTGTCCTTTGTTATACCATCAAGGCTGCCTCTATGTCCTAAATCCATTAGAACATTCACATTTCATGGTCATTTAGACTTTGAGGAAGAGCTAGAAATCACAAGGTGCCAGGTCTGGTGAATAAGGTGGATGAGGATACACTGTAGTGTTTTTATTTTATAAAAAATAGCCATAAATATTTTGAATGGACAAGAACATCAATAATTGAGTTGAGGACAAAGACCAAATGGTCATCTCATTAGATGCAGAAAAAGTGTTCAACGAAATCTACCACCATTCATGATTTAAAAACTACATAAAATTAAAATAAGTGGTTTTTGCCTCAACTTGATAAAAGCTACCTATGCAAAACCAATAACCACCATAATATTACATGATCAAAACCTGAAGTCTTTCATGCTAACATCAAGGACAAACAAGAACATCCACTATCATCACTCCTGTTCAGCATAGTCCTGGAAACATTGGCCACAGCAATTAGACAAGAAAAAGAAATAAAAAGATTATAGGTATGAAAGGACAGGTTAAATTGTTATTGTTTGCAGAGGACATGATATCTTATACAGAAGATCCAAAAATTCCACAAAAAGGCTACTATACTTAATTGCCAGATTCAATAGAGTAGCTGGATATAAGGTCAACACTCAAAAATCAATGGCCTTCTTGTACACAAATAAATTCGCTGAGAGAAATTGGGACACAATTCTTTTCACAATAACATCCAAAGAACTGAAATATGTAGGAATCAACTTAACAAAAGAAGTAGGAGACCTCTACTTTAAAAACTTCAGCAATCTGGAAAAAGAGATCAAAGAAGATATCAGAAAATGGAAAGACATCCCTTGTTCCAGAGTAAAAAGAACCAATATTGGCCATACTTCCAAAACTGCTACATAGATTCAATGGAACTCAATTGAAATACCAATGACATACTCCACAGAACTAGAAAAAAATGCAAAAATTCATTTAGAACAAGAAAAGGTCTAGAATAACAAAAGCAATTCTGCACAACAAACATAACAGGTAGTATCACAATCTCCATCCTGAAACTATTGTACAACAACAATAGTAGTTGTACAGCTACCGGCAAGTCACTAGGCATCTCTTGGTCTAAATATTCTCCTAGTTTAAAAAATACTCATTTAGCTGGGCGTGGTGGCTCACGCCTGTAATCCCAGCACTCGGGAGGCAGAGGTAGGAGGATTGCTGAGTTCCAGGCTTGCCTGGGCTACATAGTGAGCTCAGAGCCAGCCTGAACTACAAAGCGAGACCCTGTCTCAAAAACAAAACAAAACAAAACAAAACAAATACTCATTTATACTCAACATATTAACGTATCAACAGATGTTCCCAATCTGAGCAAGGAATTAACATCATATATACTGTGATAAAAGAGCATGGTTTTGGCAAAACAACAACAACAACAACTACATATAATGTGTGTGTGTGTGTGTGTGTGTGTGTGTATGGGGGGGCACCTGAGGATCAGTGGAATAGGTTAGAAGATGTAGAAACAACTCACCATATTTTTAGATAATGTATTATGTTGGGAATACTTAGCCAGAGAGTCATGAAGAATTAAGCAAATGAGGATGAAAAAGCATTATTGATTGTAGGAAAAAAGTAAAGTCAAAGAGAAGATCAGCACAGATCAGCAGTATAACCTTAGTGTAGACTTATGTTTAGTTGTATGGGGAAGGAGAAGCAATTTTCCAATAGTTAGAACCATGTAAAATCAAAGTCTAAAGCTGAATTATCAACAGTGAATCTGTACTATTTGAAAATGTGGCAGTAAAAACAGAAGAAATAATTACAGATTTGAAATAAATTCTATTGAAAGGTGAAAGAGGCAGGATGGAAGCTATATCAGGGCACTATTATCATGACAAACTTAAAGATATGATACTGTTATTTTACACATAACTTCTTAAAATTATTAGTTTAAATATGAGACATTTTAGACCAAAAACAAGTCAAAGCAAAGAAAAAATTTCAAAATTCATAAACATGAATCCCAGGTTCCTTATACCTGAGACCTGGACAATGAACCACTTCCTACACCTATGGATCAACAACCTTTGTCATGCATGTCAAACATGATCATATTTTTAACATGTAACAGACTAAAAAGAGAAACTTTTTAAATTTTTCAGTGTTAAATTGCTAGTAAAGATGAACAACATTTGATGCTTACCAGCAACTGATATATTTTTTGCAGACTATTTGTCCCTCTCATTTGCCTACTGAATCATTCATTTACTCCTTGACCAAAAAGTGTCTTTCACACATTAAGATGATTAGCATGGTAGCTGATATTCTCTGCTTTGATTTTTTTTTTTTTGAGAAGGGTCTTGCTTTGTAGTTCAGGCTGGCCCTGAGCTCACTAGGTAGCCCAGGCAAGCCTAGAACTCAGCAATCCTCCTGCCTCTGCCTCCTGAGTGCTAGGATGACAGCATGAGCCACCAAGCCCAAAATTGTGGTATGTGGTACTGATTGCCAGTGGGCATGAGTGACCATGCCCAGTATTGCTGTCTGTGGTAACCAAGGATCAAACTCAGGACCTTGTACTTGCTAGGCAGGTGCCAGAACCACGGAGCTGAATCTCCAGTCCCATCTCTGTTTTAATTTTTAACATTACATTTTCACAATTATAGTATTTTTGATATTAATTTTTAATAGTAATTCTTCTCTCACATGATGTACTCTTCCTAGAGAGTAAACAAACTAGCACTTAAAAAATAGAAACAAGCGGTAGAAATGAGATACCAAGGTCCTGACAGTGCAAACACAGTTCTGTATTCCAAACATCCACTCATGAAACAACTCCAGCTTCCTTCTCAGTGTGCTTTGTGGAAATCTAAGAAGGCCAAGCAACAGAATTAAACAGACCTATGGGTCAGTGGAGTCAAGTATTCAAACCTGCCTTCACAGACAAACCAGTGGTGCCCCAGAATCAGCACAGTGGTAATAATGCACCAACACTGACTTAACATGCATTATGTGGCAGACACTATCCAAGCAACTTACTTGTTTTACCTCATTAGCACAGAAGAGACTGGAGCCATGGCCCAGAGCTTTCAATGCAGTATCACCAAACCTCTGTCAGGAGTATGTTGTAACAGATCAGGGCAAAAGGGTCTAGTCCTCACATGAATCTGAAATGAAAAGAAATTATGGGTTAGCTGGGCATGATGATGGTGCACCCCTTCTATCCCAGCACTTGATGGCTGAGGCAGGAAGATCACTATAAATTCAATACCAGCCTGGGCTACACAGAGAGTTCATGGCTGGCCTGAACTACACAGCAAAACTCTGTCTCAAACAAACCCAAAAAATGGATCATTCTTCCTATAAAATATGAATGATTTGAAGGTCTTTCAACCCATAAAATCAAAGCTAAGAATTATTTGACTTTTTCAGTGACTTTCCTTCCTAAAGAAATAATCCATGGGGCTGGAGGGTTAGCTCAGTGGTTCTGGCGCCTGCCTCGCAAGCGCAAGGTCCTGAGTTCGATCCCCGGAAACCACATATAATGCTGGGCGTGGAGACTCACCCCCACCAGCAATCAACACCACATACCACAATGCCGGGCATGGTGGCTCACGCCTGTCATCCCAGCACTCGGGAGGCAGAGACAAGAGGATTGCTGAGTTCGTGGCGGCTTGCCTGGGCTCCATAGTGAGCTCAGGGCCAGCCTGAACTACAAAGCGAGACCCTGTCTCAAAAAAAAAAAAAAAAAAAAGAAAGACAGAAAGAAACAATCCATGGGGCCAGGGATTTGGCTCAGTGGTGCCACACTTACCTTACAAAAACAAGGTCCTGGGCTCAATTCCTAGTGCAGCACAAAAAAGAAAAAAAAGAAAGAAAGAAAAGAAAAAGAGAAAAGAAAGGAAACAATCCAGGTATTTAAAGAGTGCCGCAGAATGGCCAGTCACCCTCACTTCTGTTTTTTCACTGTCACTTTTGCATTCTTATTGGGATTTGTTTTCTCAGTGACAAATTATAAACATCCCATGACCCTCTGTTAGGAAACTGGCATTGCTGGAATGGAATCATCTTGTCTGGGTTTGAGAGGTCATGAACCTCTGCTTTTCTATGGGTGAATAATAATTTTGAGTCATGTAGCTCCATTCCAACAAGATGAGAAATTAAGGAGAATACTAGATGTGCCCGACCTTCTCTTCTTACAGTGTGAGAGTCTAAGTACAGCTCCACACAAAGCAGGCTGTGAGGATGCCCACAGAGCGGCACGCCCCGCACAGAACCCCTGTCACAGCAGAGGCAGACAGCAGGAACCATGGCCTCCTTCCTACAGCCTTTCCTGCCCCCACTTCTCCACTGCTCCTCCCTGGGCCGTCTCTAACCCTTGATTTCCAACATCAGATCTGGATCAGCTTCCTTTATTCACACAGGGCCTTTAGGTTCTGGCCTTTCTTAATCTATTTTCCCTATCCACATTTGCCACTCTTGTTGCCACCGGGGCCCTGCCCTGCAGTGTGCTCACTGCACAGACTAGTTCCTGTGAACAGCTGACTGGTGATAAAGGTGCAGTTATCATTCTCAAAACAGACCTGTGCGTTTGCTCAGGCATCTGCCGATCTCACCTCAGCGATAGCCTCGCTTTGGAGACAGCAGAAAGAGGGGTTCGAGTCACGTCTCTCTCAGGCTGCTGCCAACCCTGGCTTTCCACAGCCAAGCCCGGGGTTAGAGGAGAGGTGCAGGAATGGGTGCAGCTGCTCATGGAGACAGGTCACAGAGAGACGCTGCTCCTGTGGCCCTGTGGAAGGCAGCGTCTTGACCGCGCCAGAACACTCAGAATCTCCTCAGGTGTCTCTCGTGACGGCGCCGGAACACCCGGAACCTCCTCAGGTGTCTCTCGTGACGGCGCCGGAACACCCGGAACCTCCTCAGGTGTCTCTCGTGACGGCGCCGGAACACCCGGAACCTCCTCAGGTGTCTCTCGTGACGGCGCCGGAACACCCGGAACCTCCTCAGGTGTCTCTCGTGACGGCGCCGGA
>PVIC010008789.1:0-47273 GCA_004025085.1 Thryonomys swinderianus
GACCCTCGTTTTTAATGAGGCTGTAGCTGATGAGGTAAAGAATAAGGAAAAGAAATGACACTTAAAGTAAATTCTAAGATAAGGCTGTGAATTATTTAAAAAAGGAAAGAAAGAGGTTTTGAAAATGGAGTATTCAGCAAATGAAAAGGCCTGAAAACTTGGCAAGGCCTGCAGTGGATCTGGGAAAGGAAGATCCCTTAGTAATTACGGCTATAACCTAGAGCATCACAGTGTTTTCCATGGGCTTTTTAAATATCCTCTGATGGCCCTGTGAGACAGCCTATAAAATGGAAAGAAAATATTTGAAAACTATGTAGTTTACAAGGAAGGAGTCAATATTCATACTGTATAAGGAATTACAAAACCTCAACAACAAATATAGAATAACTTTATTACAATGTGGGCAATAGACACAGACATTTCTCAAAAGAAGATACACATTTGTCCAAGAGGTACCTAAAAACATACTCAGCATCACTAATTATCAGAGAAACACTAATCAAGGTCACAATAATGTATGACCTCCCACCAGTAAGAATGGCTGCTATGCCAGGCATGGTGGCTCATGCTTGTAATCGCAGCACTTAGGAGGCAGAGGCATGAGGATTGCTGAGTTCAAGGCTTGCCTGGGCTCCATAGTGAGCTCAGGACCAGCCTGAACTACAAAGCAAGACCCTGTCTCAAAAATAACTAAAAAAAAAGGAAAAAGAAAAAGAAAAAAGTCTGCTATCAAAGAGAGAAAAGATGTATGTTGCCAAGGATATGGATAAAGGAGGAAGTTTGCACACTATTGGTCCAATTATACATTAATATCATCACTATGGTAAACAATACAGATGGTCTTCTAAAAATTAAAAGTAGACCTATAATATGATCCAGTTATACTATTATAGGTAGAAAAGCTAGCTAGATATATAGTAGGCAGATAGATAGGGCCAGTCCTTGAAAGACTTGCAAAAAAGATGATCCTTCCAAAGGTCAACACCATCATTGAAAAACTACACTTCCAGATAGCAGTGACTGACAGGCCTCATTCTCCTCCCAGGTTGGAGGGTCAAGATCCGGATCCACCACTCCTTGGAAATGCAGAGCTTGTGAATTCCCCGGAGAGAAGGCCAGGACTTTGGACCACCTAGAGGAGTCTCCTGACAAGAAAGACCCTCTACAACTTGATTTCTCATTGGATCCCCATTTCATCAATATTACCTGAACACTTCTACTTGTTGTAATCTTTGGTTAATCATGGTTTTGTCTATTTTGTGTGGTTTCTCAGTGCTCCAATGTTACCTAACCTACTGTATTTGTAGTGTTACTGGTTGATTGTAATTTTGTCCCACTTCAGACCCACCTCACCTCATGGCTTTGCTCCATAAAAGCACTCTAAAAAGTGAGGTAGATGGGCTACCCAACTTTCCAGGTTCTCCCGTCTGTCTCTCTTAGGCAGAAGGCTTCTTTCCCAATAAAATTTTCCTACACAAAACTTCATCATTCCTAAAATTCATTCTTTGATTTTTAGAGAGCACGAACTTGCGTTTCAGGTGGGGAGCCAGGCCTTGCTCTCCTGCGTCAATACCACTATAGGTACATATGTTAAGGAAATGAAATTACTATGTTAAAGAGTAATTGAGGTTGATTGAATCCAATAATATTCTTTATAGCTAAGAAATAAAATCAACCTGATTGCCCACCAGTGGATGAATGAATAAAAATATGTGGTAAATATATGATATGAAATACCATTTAGCCATAAAAAGCATGAAATCCTGTCATGTGGCACATGAATCGAACAGAAAGACATTATTAGGTGAAATAAGCCAGGCACAGAAAGACAAGTACCACATGTTCTTATTCATACACAGAACATACAGAAGTTCGTCTCATAGAAGTTATGAGTAAAATGTGTTCCCAGAAGTCAGGGAGGGAGAAAGGGATAAAGGGATGGGGAGACAAATAAGTTTTAGTGTGCCACTACAACACTGTAGTAACGAGGTCTTGTTTCCAAAAAGATTTAGATAGATAATAATCAGCGTTAAAAGCTAGAGATAAAGAATGTCACCTTATGCCAGCCTGTCCTTCCCTTACCTGGCCTACAGAGAAGCCATGGAGCAGAAGAGTGACAGCGGGTAAGGAAAGGACAGGCTGGTTCTGCTAGTATTGACCAGCACTTGGATCCTGACGTGAGAAAATGTACATAAGCGTATATACATATACATACACTTTAAACAAAATAAGAGTATAATATGGTGATAAGGAAAAGGAGAACAGCAACAGCTATAGGGACCAGAAATCAAGGATTAGGGTGAAGCCATCGTTACTCTGACTCAAGTTTCCATGCAGAGCAATTTCCAAGAGTAATTCCCACACTAGTGAAGGATCCTACCCCAAACTTTAATTCCCCTTCAAGGGTAAGAGGGCCAACTTAGCTGATTCATCACCACTCTTTCCAGTTGGGTTGGGGGACTTTACTGCCAACAAACAAATTAATCTAGTGAGCAAAAATATCAAAGTAAATCAAACCTAAAAGGCATCTGGTATTTCCTGGAAAAGAAGCAGGTAACGGTGAAATATGTCAATGCTATCACATATATTCTGCTAGACAACATTCGTAATTCTCACACCACTGTGATTGACATGGCTATAATGAGCCAGGAATTCAGAAATCTGAGTGACTAGAACTGAGATATTAAAGTGGGGATCAGCAACATGTACATTTTCCCCTTTGGATTTCCCAAGTGTGGAGGTGACTATTTGAAGGGAAGGGCTTGTGCTGAATTTGATGAGTTATATATAATCATCAGAGGGTGGTGACTATAGAAAAGGAAATTAAGTTTTAGCACAGTAAGTTGAATTATAGTGTAGATGGATCAAACAAAAGTAATACATTTGTCTTACTAGGCCTGTGTATTTATGCACATATATAAATATTTAACTAGAGGTATATTTAGATTATGTACCAATGTATGGAATATTTCTGACATATATAAAAGTAGAGACAATGATTCATAAATTCTTCCTGACTCCACAACCCAGTTCAACATGACCTACTCATGGTCAGTTTGTTTCTTTTGTATTTCCATCTGTCTCCCTTTCTTCCTCCTGATTAATATGAAACAAATCCCATACATGATGTTATTACATCTGTAATTTTTTTAGTATTTGTTTCTTAAAACAAATACTCCAGCACCTTCCTTCTACCCTGCCAAATCAATAGGAATTCCCTTAATATCACCAAATGTCCAGTTTTAAAATTAATTATCATAGAAGTGTTGTTACAATGTTTTAACAGTTTTTTTGTCTGGTTGGAATAAAAACGGTCTAATCTTGGGGCCAGAGATTTAGCTCAGTGGTTCTGGCACCTGCCTCTCAAGCGCAAGGTCCTGAGTTTGATCCCCAGTAACCACATACAATGCTGGGTGTGGTGACTCACGCCCACCAACAATCAATACCACATACCACAGTGCCCGGCGTGGTGGCTCACGCCTGTAATCCCAGCATTCGGGAGGCTGAGGCAGGAGGATTGCTGAGTTCCAGGCTTGCATGGGCTTCATAGTGAGCTGAGGGCCAGCCTGAACTACAAAGTGAGACCCTGTCTCAGAAAAAAAAAAAAAAGGTCTAATCTTGAGACTAATTAATATGCATCTTAAGACTCTTTTACTATGAACTTCTGCTTTATCCTTTTATTTTTCTTGAAGTTTTTGTTGGCCCATTTTTGCTAGCTGTTGAAGAAAACAAATAGCTTGTCCTGTAGCTTACCCATAGAGTGGGTCTTTGTTATTGCACACTTTTAGTGGTATTTAACATATTTTTGTTGCTATTACCCAAGAGCTGGCTGCAATTTCAATCAGATTAAGTGTCCATATTTTGGCAAAATTTCTCTGTAGATGATGTTAGTAACTTTTATTAGTAACTGCATATAATATTGGTTGATCTTTATTTTTAATATTATTTTAAATATAGCACTGGTAGTTATTCTTGAGGTCCATTAATTTAATGAGATGTAAAATGGTTATATTTCTTATTGATCTATCAATAAAGACTTTTGCTCTTCAAACTATTTGGTAACCTTGAGATATGATTTGTGTATGAATATATCTCTTTACTTACAATTTTTTACTGATTGATTGATTGATATTTGAGATAGGGTCTCACTTTGTAGTTCAGGATGGCCCTGAGCTCATTATGCAGCCCAAGCAATCCTCAAACTCAGCAGTATTCCTGCCTCTGCCTCTGGAGTGCTGGGATTATAGGTGTGAGCCACCCTGCCTGGCTCTTTTACCTGCAAATTTTTAGAATTATGAGCTTGTGTTTGGTCTGTGCAATTTTTTGAGTAGAGGCAAAAATGTATGGCTCTAAATATATTAAATATGCTTAATTCATTGAAATTATGCATGTTAATGCTAAATATTACCCCCACTTTGAATAATGAAGGCCTAAAGTTGGTTCCTAAGTCCCTTAGACATAAATCTAATAGTCACTGACAGCTTTCTCATTTTTTATCATGACATAATTGCTCAAGTTTGTCTTGTACATTTCCTACCCCAGGGCTAGTATCCTCTTTCTTTTAAAATATCTTCCATTCTTTTCTGCAGAAATGATGTGTACAGGCAAAATACCAGGCCTTCACTGCTGCAGGGAACTCTTCTGTCAAGGCATTTGTGTGGCTACAACTAGAAAATTATATTATTGTAATATTACACATTTACTTAAAAATCAAGAATTTGGGGATATATAATTAACCTCAATGTTTTTTTTTCTTCCTGTCCCCAAATTCTTGTTTCAATAACCCCCAAATAATCACTCAGTTGCTTTATTTGTTGTATATGTGACAAACACAACATGACCACTAAAAATACTTAAGATTTTTTTTACAGCTCTCCTTGTGCTTAGATATACAATTTTCAATCACTGTTACTTATTTGTTTGTTTGTTTGATATTACTGAGGATTGATTTCGGACCCTTGTGCTTCCAAGGTAGGTGCAGTACCACTTGAGCTAAATCCCCAGCCCTCTGAATCACTGTTATTTTTTAAATTTGTAATAGTTTTATCTCAGTTTCACCAAGTGGATACACAGACTTTTATTTCCAAAGTCCTGATTTGTGTTTAAACTTCACATTCACCTCATTATGGTTGCATAATGAGCTATGGTAGGGACACATTTATTTTAGGATTACTTTGGCAAATTTATTTGCCTTGAAGCAAATAAAAATGTAAAATCAGTTGAGGCAATCAGGTCCATTGTTCTAAAGGGAAAAAGACTATTCAGTTGTTGAAATGTCCTGGCTCCTTCTACCCACTTCTTTGGGCTCTAGATTATTCTTTTCACTTACATAACTGTTGTTGTTAGAACAAAAGGCTCTTTAAAAGGTGGTTTATTCCTACAATCATTTTCCAATACCAGCATGATGACTCATCTATATACAATGACTTTGTAGAAGTCATCTAATAGGAGCTGCACAACTTTTATTGAAGTTGATAAAAAAACCAAAGAGTCTATGTATAACTGCAAGCAACCTTGACTTTCTGCTTGTTGCCAAAACTAATTTTGCTTTGAGGTTTTCTTTTTTTTCCTATTCTGGTTTTGTTTTCAAGAATGACACTGACTAAAACTAAAAATAATGTGAACTGAAAATATTTTTAAATATTCATTAAAGGAAAATTATCATTATCTGTCAACAAATGGAGCTCTCAAGTAGTCTGAAATGTATTTCTTGATGTAATTTTAAGTGAAAGGGTCATTCATACAAGATACTTGGCAAGAAACATAATACATAAGATACTGTACTTGGCTTTCTTTTATATCAAGTCTTAATCTCTTAAGTTTCTAGCTCTAATTAGCTGTGCAATTTTGATCCATTAATCTAGTACCATCACTTATAAAGTTTTTCTAGTCCTAAATATATGATTTCTCAAGAAAATAGGATCTAGAATTATAGTCAGTTTCAATAGGTAATTAGACTGGGGGGGCAGGAAAGCATTTATGATAAACTGTAAATAACTTTTAATAACTTAAAACTCTTGCTCACCAAGCACACAAGATAATAATGAGATTTTAGAGAAGCTAGTTTCCAGAATATGCTGATCCTGCAGTATTTTAGAGGCTCCACATGATGATTCATTAAGTTCTATTATATACTGTCTAACAAAAATACACCTCTGATGTTGATAAATATGTTTGTCAGAAAATACAGATGATCTCACAATGTGGCCAGTGACCAAGAACATTTGGACAGATGTGCCCCATGTGCTTATAGCAAAGGGTGTGGATCCTGGCCTAATGTGAGTGTGAGTGTTGGTCTGAAGATAGACTCCATAAAACAAATACATGTAAACATAGTTTTAGGGTGCAACTACATAGTTTAAATACTGAAAGATTAAATTATTTGTTCCTGTAGGGAATACTAATGTTAAGGAGCATGAAGCAGTTCTCTGTGGGATCTGCTCTGGGATACCCCTGATGTCTTCTCTTCCAATCGCTCTAACTCCTGACTGCTGCCTCAATGCAAATTTCTTCTGACAGAACCAGTGCCTCTTGTCCTAACAATTGTGGCAGCTTCAGATGTCCCAGTGGCCCTGGAGCCTAAGTTCAACTTGCCTTGTCTCTAGAGCCTATTGTCCTCTCTGCTACTGTGAGATTCAGATGAAACCCAGCATCTTCCTAAAGGGGTAGAATTTGGTGTTCCACACTCAACTCCATGAGAAAAATATGCTACCAATTATGCACAATTTTCAGCAGTTAAATGCTATTCCATTCTCCTTCCAGATTGTTGGAAGATACATGTCCTTCTGATTGTCATGATACAATAGGTGGAGTCTACTAAGTACTAAGGCACAGCAATTTTTTTCATGTTCCTCATCACTTAGCACATACTTCAAACCTCAGAGTACTTAGATATTTGTTTGGTGCATGAACAAAGAATGTAGAACTTTTTACCTTCCACTTTTTGAATATTACAATGCAACCAGATCACAAATACTGTGCATAATGAAATGTTGATAATGATATTCATGGTTTCTGCATTTGATAACATGTCATTCAACAGAAGATGACACAGAGAAAAAGGAAGTAAAACTGACAAGCCTAAGTAGAGGTTAATAATTTCCTGACTGATTAGAACTGTGACAGATCTCATCTTTGAGAGAATTCATCAGCATGGCTAAGTGAGGACATTTTTAATAATTTCTAGAATTCACTGTTTTTCTTCCCTCTCCACTTACTTTTTGATAAGGAAGAGCATTTAATCTACACACTGAGCTCTCCATCCTTACAAATCCCTTCTGCTTTTTGGAAAGAAGGAGATTCCTGGCACTTCCTTCCATGGTGTTCAAGTGACAATTAGCTGCCACTCAAGACACCTATTCACAGCATTCAGACACAGGCAGGCAATGCTGCTGCTTCTTCTGGGCACTGTCATCAAGTTAAGACTTTTTTCCCATCTTTCCTGTCCACCCCAGTACTGCAGCTTTTGAGATAATTTCACAAAATTTATATTTCTCAGAACTCTGGATTCTGAGTCTGGCTACTTTTTTTCCTTACTCCAGACTAGAGCCCCATATTTCCACGCTAAGACCTGTACTCATCAATAACTGCATCTTGATTACTGCTCTTTTTCATTCACAAACTAGTCTCCCTTCTTTTTCCAATTTATTCTGATTCATCAATGGAAGTAACTCTTCAAACACATTCAACCCTCAATCCATGTCCTCAGAGTTGGTTCCATTTCTGGGGTTTAATCACTTTCCAGTTTACCCAATTTAGATTATACAGCCTCTTTGTACTCCTTGCTCTCTTTATTGTATTTTCCCAGAAGAATTTCAATCCTACTCATATCTACCTTTTTTTCTGCTCCTGTTACAGTTGTATAGATGATCGTGACTAGATATAAGTGCAGGAACATTATGAAAGATTTGTGGTTAAAAATCTATGCCTCATTAGTCAGGTAAGGTAGCACATACCTATAATACTATCTCTTGGGAGGCAGAGGCAGAAGGATTGACGCAAGTTAAGGGACACCCTGGACTGCATAATGAATTCAAGGCCCACCTGAATTATACAGTGAGACCTTGTCTCAAACACAAGCCTCAACATTGGCAAGTCACCCTACATTATACTGTCATGCTATTACATTCCAATGCTTCTCATCCTTTCAAAATCTTTGAAAAGATAATTTCATCTCAGAATTCTCAAATAACATTCTCTCATTCTTTTTTTTAAAGGTATTAACAGACAAAAGTTCAAATATAATCATTATTAAGAATTTCAATAGGGGGCCAGAGATTCAGCTCAGTGGTTCCAGCGCCTGCCTCACAAGCACATGGTCCTGGGTTCAATCCCCGGTAACCACATACAGTGCTGGGTGTGGTGACTCACGCCCACCAGCAATCAATACCACATACCACAGTGCCGGGCGTGGTGGCTCACGCATGTAATCCCAGCACTGAGGAGGCAGGAGGATTGCTGAGTTCAAGGCTTGCTTGGGCTATATAGTGAGCTCAGGGCCAGCCTGAACTATAAAGCGAGACCCTGTCTCAAAAAAAAAAAAGAATTTCAGTAGGGTGTTGTGCTGAGGGAGGGTGGGTCCTTTCTGAACACAGCCTTCTGTGACTGAACTGGCTGCAGTTGGCTCTGCTCAGCCAACACACACACGAGGGGACAAAATACCAGTGGGGGAGCTGCCAGCACATATGTTGTCTATTCTTAAAGTTCTTCTTCTAAAATCAGGAGCAAGACAAAGTTGTCCGCTATTACCCCTCCTGTTTAATATAGTAATCAAAACTAGCCAAAGCAATCAGGCAAGATAAAGAAATAAAATGTATACATATAGTAAATGAAGTTAGCCTGTCTTTATTTGAGGATGACATAATCTTTTACACAGAGGATCCAAAAAATTCCACCAAAAGATCCCTAGAATTAGTGAACAACTTCAGCAATGTATCTAGATATGAAATCAATGCAGAAATAATAATATTCTTATACATCAATAAAGAACCCTGAGAGGAAAAAATAAAACAATACCACTGAATAGCTTCAAAAATGTGAATATAGAAGTATCTTAACACTTCTACAATTAAAACTATAATACTCAGATATAGGAGATTAAAAAGGACATCAGAAAATAGAAAGTTATCCTGTGTTCCTGGATAGGCAAAACCAACATTGTAAAACAGTCCATACTTCCAATCAAAATACCAACAGCACTCTTCACAGCACTAGAAAAAACAATCCTAAATTTCAGAAGCAACACAGTACCGAAAGCAATTCTGGGCAAAAAGAGCAAAGCAGGAGGCATCACAATGTTGGATTTCAAATTATATTACAAAACAACAATCATAAAAGAATATGGCACTGCACTAAAAATAGATATGTCAATCAATGGAACAGAACAGAAAATGTAGAAACAACCCAGACACATTCATTCATCTAATCTTTGACAAAAAGGCTAAAAAATATGCTGGAAAAAAGATGCCATCTTCAACAAATGGTGCTGGGAAAATGACAGACCAGTAACTCAACAATGAGTAGGGCTCTTCCATTGGCAGCTTTGGGGGACGCCATATCACCTGGCCTTATACTGGAGAGGAGTATATTTATACTGTGTCTCAATGTGGGTGTCCTGAGAGAAAGGTATTGTAAGACTAGCAATCAAGTTGTCCATCCAATGTACAGTGTCATTTTCTATGATTTCAGTTTATAGATAATATCATTGAGGATCTGAGACTACTCCCCTCCTACTTGTCTGAACTTGGGTAACGCTCCAAAAAGTCAACCCCTTCCACTGTCCTAAGGGAGTCAGAAATAAAAACAGCAAAGACGCTAGGAAATTTCTAATATTCCAGGATGGGGCACATACATTCAGTCATTGGCATGATCTACAACGATCTTTCCTCACTCAGATTCTCTAACAGTTCATACGTATGGAATGCGTGGCATACACCCAGTTACAACTAAGTAAATTATGGGAAAAGACATGCACAGCAAATACACGTCAGATGACTCAGGACCCTGTCAGTCATGTTGCCAATCACATCCTGAAGGACGAACTAGGCAGGGTGCAATTGGAGGCAGCCTGCACAGTGTGCTCTGTAAGAACCAACACAGGAGCAAACGCTATGCCTCCTTCTCAGGTATGCTTCTGTTCCATTTTCCTCACGTACAGGAACCACCAAATTACATTTCTAAAACAGTTTTTCTTCGGCAAAAGTATATTTTGTCCAATGAATCCATATTTTTCAAAGTAGGTCGTTCTTAACACCAGAGAGGTTTTACTTTACTAATAGTTTTTCGTTGTGGTTTTGTTTTTTCCCCTTGTAATAGCAAATAAAAGATATTAGTTTAGTTATCACAGAGATGAAAATCAAATTAGCAGTTGGTCAACTTTTGATTAAAAACTGAATTATTTGCGTATACTGTACATATATTCTCCATGTTGTTCTGAAGAATTAGCACGTGTGTCTCTTTTGCACCTCTTGGGTACAGTGGCAAGAGAATGTCCATAAATGAAAACAAACCTGCTCTTTCCTAACTGGTAGTCACCAGAATTTCCACTGCCGCCCTGCCTGAAGGAAATTAAATGTTCACATAATAAACACCCTTCCTTCTTTTTCTCTTCCCTCCTATACTGCAATAGATGAGATTCATGAAAGGCAACCAGGAAGTTTTCATACAGCACCTGGAAACCCTGTCCTTATCCTGAGAGGTGTGTTTTAAACTACAGGGCTGGTTTAATTCTAACTTGTAGAATCAAATTTTAAACATAAGGTGAATTTCCTAAAAAGATGCTTCTTGGTTACAGGGCAAGTTGATTCACATCACTCAACCAGTCAATCAATGAGTTAATAAAATTGGATTTATAAGAAAATGTATTCATAGTTGAAAACATGGCTGAACTGTTTACACTACATTTCAGTCTAGTATTTCAAATCTTAAAACAATGATGGGAATGTGTGGAACTCTATCCTTTCCCAATATCCTTTATGTTGCAGGCAACCTCTACGTAGGTATAAAAAAGGTATCTTAACCCCCATTCACTACACACTGTCTTAGGGGAAGATATGGGGGAAAAAGCCTGGCAGATGGAAAATCACAACATTTTATAACTACTTTATATCTACTTCCTGAGATAACACGGGGCAGTGAGTTTTTGGAAGAGGACAGACGCTGGAGTAATTCCTGAGTTTAAATGCAAGCTGTCCCGATTCTAGCACTCTGACCTTAGACATTTACCTTAATTTCACTTTCTTCATTGGTAAAAATGTGAGTTTTCTATGTACTAAGAGTTCGTGTTACTCGTAGATTCATGTATTTAAATCCCCTTTTGGTAAGTGGGGTTAGTGTTTTTTACAGACATGAAAAATGGCCTGCCTTCCTTGTCTGTCTGTCTCCTTTCTGAGCAGTGAAGATACAGTAAGAAGATGGCCATCTGTGAAACAGAAACAGCCAATACTGGCTCTGCCAGCAACTTCTTCTTTGAGTTCTCAGCTTGGAAAATAAAATCCTGTTGTTTAAACTGTCTAGTTTATGGCACTAAGTTACAGTAGCACAAACTAAGAATCATAAAACTTACCATAGATAACTTCAATAATTGCATTTTTAAAAAATAGTTACAACATACAGGTAGCTTTTGGCTTATTTTATAATTGGTTTCTATACAGAGAGCCTGAAAAGTTATTTTAACCAAATAAATAAAAATGCAACATCACTTACTAATTAAGTTTCATATGTGTGTTATTAGATTTTAAGAGTTGGCATGTTTCTTAATGAACTTCCGATATAAATGCTTCATTTGATGGCTGGGGGGAAAAAAGCAACACCTTTTAGAGCAGGATGAGTGGGTTCCCTTGGGACTAGAACTCCTAAGTAGCAGCTCTAATTTTAGACCCCAAGTTTCCTGACTCTAAAATCTTTCTTTTTCCTCCCCCTCCATGCCATGCTCATGCCAACTGGAGAAAAGCAGGTCTGCTGTACTCATTTTGTGTTAATGTTTAGAATAATTGTAGTTAGGGCAGCGGCAGTATATACAATTTAAGAAAAACAGATACATAGTCCTCAGATACATAGATGATGTAGCCATGTAAAAACCTGTCTGGATTAGATTATTTAATCTTCTGATATTAGGTCTTGAAATCCCTACTGGACATATTGTAGGTTATTTATGGGACTAACAATTCTTAGCAGTTTTTCTCTAAACCCGAATTTCCACCTCTCATATTCTACCTGGGCTATGAAAAACAAGGTATACTGCTTCCTTTCTCAGTTTAGCGTCTTTGGCCACAGTCACAATGTCAAATAATTACCTACCACCCCTGTAAATGTCTTAGCGGGTGGTTGGTAGATTTAAGTCTACAGTAATTATAAATAAGTATTTTTTATTCCCATTTGAGCATGTCTCCTCCATTTCTCTGTCTCCCCAGATTCAAACTTAATGTATTTATTAATAGCTATTAAATAAAATAGTTCTTATGCATTTAGATCTTTTACAAGTACTAGGTAAATATCTTTTAAACAATCATTATGAAGTTTAAGCTCAACTTCCTGCAGGTTTCCTTTAATCACACGTGCTTTGGACCCATTAAATCTTATCTGTGACAAAAGACGATTCCTGACATTTCCTCTCCAGCTGGGCTTCTGGCCCAAGACTCTCCAAAGGACGAACACTTTTGAGTCTGGGCCAAGCTGAAGACTCTGCAGCAATCAAAGCTGTGGCAAGGAGAGAACGCTGATGAGTCCCCGGGTCACCAGGGCTTTCTCCAGCAGGAAGCTGGGGCTCCTGTGATGACACAGAGGCAGGATTTATAAGGGAGGAGTCTGACCCCGACCTGTGTGAAGGACACAGACTGTGTCTCAGCACTTAAGGGGCTGGGCTTACTGCTGGCAGCTTCTCCTGAGATCTAAATGTGCCTGGAAATTGTAAGCATTTGACACATTAATAAAGTCCAGCCAGGCAGTGTTTGCCAATATTTTAACCCAGCTCATCTCTTTTCATTCATATTGTCATATTTCCTTTCCTGCTGGTTTTTTAACACACATGTTGGAAATGAATAAACAGAGAAAAAGGACTCACAGCTGTGTCTAATATGTGTTGTCTTAGTGGTGGAATTTTAACGTTTCCCTTGACCTTGTAGTCTTCCCACACACAGAGCCTCTGGGACCTGCACCACAGCATCTGATGTGTGGCTGTCACTTTGCTTTGTGCAGTAAAGGTTCTGGCTCCCCGCGTTCATAGTGTACATACTGCAAAATAGGGCAGTGATTAGCTTGCGTTTTGCTTTAATTACAGCATTCTCTCTTGTATGGTAACTAAAGTTCATGATTTTATCTGAAACAACTCTAGCAAGATTTGCCACTTCGGTCTGACCTGAGGATGGAACTCTTGAGAATACACGAGCTAAACAGGCGTGAGCAAAAGTGTTCTCATCCCTCTCTCTCTCACACTTCCCTGACCCCCACTCCTCTGCAGAGACATACAAATTTACATGAAGATAGTACCTTGTAGACTTCTGGAAATTATTCACTTGAGAAAACTCAAACTATTAGTTTACACCAGTTCATTTCAGTATATATTATTACATGCCCAAGGTTAGAATAACAATAAAGCTATTTGCCATGGTGTAAAATGTTTATGCCTCTCTACAGTTCATTTAATTTGCCCCCATTCTACCTCTCCCCTGCATTCTATGTCCTTTGGTGGTGATTAGGACCAGAGGCAGAATTGCTGTGAATTAAATTGGTGTCACTATAAAAGAGATAAAATGTAAGAGGGTATCGTCTATTAACCAGAAAGTGGGCCCTCATCAGACATGAGGTTGCTAGCAACTTGGCTCTCATTACTTTAACTATCTCAGAACTTTGAGAAAGGACTTTCTGGTGCATATAGTAGATTCAGAATGTAGTATTTTGCTATAGCACTTAATAAAATTCTTTGGAGTGCCAAGTTGCCCAGGCTGGGTCCCAATTCATGAATCTTTTGTCTCAGCCTCCCTGAGTGGTGGGATTACAGTCGTGTACCACCAGGCCCAGCTTTCTTACAGAAGCTTCAGTGGACTAAGACACCATTTTCCCTTAAACAAAAAAATACACATAAAACTAAGAAGCCATGATGTGGTCCTTAAATCATAGACAATGCCTTTTATATGCATCAGAACTTTCATATGAAAACTGAAAAGTGCTGCACAGATAATGAGAATTAATTTACCTTTAGTGAACTCCAATACTATTTCCGGCATGAATTCTCTTTTCTGGAGAAGGAAGCTCAGAGAAGGATCAGAGAAGAAATGCATTGATAAGATTGGAATCATCTCAGATAATTCTTTCAAGGAAGCCACCAAGTGGACTTCTAAGGTAAAAAATTCATAAGAAAGAGATGAATTGTTACACTTCACAGTCGTTTAGACACTTCCAACTGTGCACAGTCATAATGGACACTTTTCTGCCTCTGACAGCATTAGATCTTTCCTTCCCTTCAGGTCTTGATTTTCCAAACTTGGTGATTTAGGACTTTCAAGGAACTAACTGCCCTTCTGCTCCAGGGATCATCATCTGATGTATGAAACCAATCAGAGCAGTCTGTCATCTGGGTTGGGTGACCGAATGAGCACTGCACAGATGTCCCTAACTCCCCTTTCATCAGACTGCGGAGTCAAGGACAATCTCTCTTTCAGTGCAGACGCAAATAAATGAAGATGAAGCTCAGGGACCTGTTGGCCGAATTTTTAGGAACATGAGGTGAGATGCTGCCAGAATCAAGTCATGAGAAGAATTGGAGCTAGAAAAAAGATAAAAAGATGAAGAAAGTTAAAGACCTGTCATATATTTTAAACCAGTATATTAAGTATCACTCTATTTGGGACTTTAAAGGGTGTCAATGAATATATGCCCTTTCCTGTTTGTGCCAATTTTAAACAGATATCTTGTTTTCTTAAATTGGAGGCATATAAAAAAATTGTAAGTATGTATAATAACCTTTAACTCCACCCCACAACATTGAGTCTTTCTTATTTCTTCATCACTTATTGAACATAGCGCACCCAGGATTTTGGAAAGAGGGCTGCTGGTCTATTTACTCAAGAGGGAAGGAGAACCAATTTGAGATTGGATGAAGAGTAATCAAACTTCCTAAGCAAAGGCTGTGCCTGGTAACTGTAACTGAGCAGCACCTCTGCTCATATGGTCACCACCTTCAGCACATTCTGCCAGTCACAGTTTTCACCTTCCTAGGTATGGTAAAGACAGGCTGGATTAACCTCAGGAATGTGGGAAGTAACAGCTCCAATCTTCAGAGATCAGTGCCCTAAGAGACGTGCTGAAAACAAGCATCAAGTGCCTTTCTCCCTCCCCTCAGAAGGCCCCTTGTGCATCTTTCATTCTTCTTACCAACATATAATTGATTCAGCTCTAGAGTTCTCTGCTATAACTTTTATTACTGTTATAATTTCAAATTGTCAAAAAAATCGAATAACTTCCTCATTTTTCTGGAGAGATATTTGAATTTCTTTTTAATAAATTTCTTATATTTTAGGACATAGAAGGCAGAGTAATTAATTTTAAACTTTAAGTATGCATGTATCTACTAAAATAATTGAAATAGGATGTGTCATTGAAAGTTAGTGGAGAGGGCCGGAGGGTTAGCTCAGTGGTTCTGGCGCCTGCCTTGCAAGCGCAAGGACCTGAGTTCAATCCCTGGTAACCACATATAATGCTGGGCGTGGTAGCTCACGCCTGTAATCCCAGCACTTGGGAGGCAGAGACGGGAGGATTGCTGAGTTCGCGGCAGCTTGCCTGGGCACCATAGTGAGCTCAGGGCCAGCCTGAACTACAAAGCAAGACCCTGTCTCCAAAAAGCAAAAAAAAAAAGAAAGTTAGTGGAGAGAAAATAATAATAGATATTGGATCAATTTAGGAAAGGAGAAAAAGAGTACAGAAAATAAATGGTGCAAAATAAGGTCAAGTTTAATATACAGCAATTGTAATAAGCATGAATGAATTGAACCTACCAGTTATAAAACAATGGTTACATAAACTAGGTTTTAATAAATTCAGCCATATATAACTCATAGATTAAACACTTATGGCAATAAAGATGAAAAATACAGAAATAAAAGACATGCCAGACATTACTAAAATATGTTAATATCAAGATAAGAGAGGCTTATTACTTAACCATCAGTACAAGAAATCACTGAAAAACCATAAGCCTCTGGAATCTAGGTGTATCTAACAACTTATAAAGAAAATATATGAGAAATCTGAGATCACTATAATGAAAACAGAAAACTCTCTATAATAAAGAGACATTTTGAATCCAATTTTCAAAACTGATATATTTAACAGACCGGAAATTAAGATCATAGAAGATTCAGAAAACCAATGACCAGACTATATACATCTAACATTTAATGAATATATAACATCTTTCAGATGTATGTTGAGCAGACTTACGCTAAGTAGACTTCCTCACCTTTCTAATGTATTTGGATGATTGAGGTTCCTTTAAAATGGATTACTCTGAAGTCAAATAGTAGAAAGGGTGAGGGTGACAGTTCTAGAATTTCAAAACATGAAGAGCTGAAGGATATGAATTGCGGCAAGAAACTGGAGTGGAGTGACCAACGAACAGGCAAGGTGCTAGTTCTGTGAGGCTTCCTTTGCATATGAACATGATTTTACTTGGACTATGTGTTTCTTTGAGGCAGTAGAGGTTATTAAGGATGAAGTCAACTCCATAACCCATAAAGCAAATGCTGAGTGTTTCATAGAGACTTTCTTGGGAAAAACTTTCTCATTTGTAACCTGTTGAAATCTAAAGATCCCTGATCCAGGATTGACATAATACAGTGCTTTCTTCTGTAAAGTTTCATGAATAGAATACACCTAACTCTTTGTTTATGTTTCCCAAGTCTACCTCTGTATTACAATCATTTGGAATGTTTCAAAATATAGATCTGTAGGCATTACAGGTAGTGTTCTGATTCAAAGGCTCTTAGGTTAGTTCTAGAGATCTGATTATTGGAAGATTCTTAGAATCTGACTCTCAGATAGCTGATGAGCACTCCAGAGTCACTGCTTTTCACAGTTTTTGAATAAAGAAACATTGTATTTTCAATCAAACTTTATAATTAAACTACTGCTATAGCAACTTATTAAAAACCTGACACTGTGTTTCTCAACTTGTGACAGAGTTTCTAAATTTGGAAACTTGTACATAATTGTATTTGTGAGTCATCTACCTACTCCAGTGAGTTTTTTGAAGGATGAATTAGAAGCATGAGAAATGGAAAACCACAAAAACTACCAGTTTTTTTTTCCAATGACAATCTCCTTTCCTCTTCCTTTTTTAGAATGATGTAAAGAAGTAAATAAGGATTAATTTCAGGTCAAGAGTTAATGAAATGTGGCTCTCTTAAGGCAAACATAATGCAGCTTGTGAGAAGATTGTTACCAAAGAAATGTCCATAATGAAAAGAAATATATATGTGTGTTTTATGTCTGTCTGGCTATCTATCTATCTATCTATCTATCTATCTATCTATCTATCTATGTGTGTTCATGTGTATATCTGTGTGTTTGTGTGTGTGTGTGTGACACAGAGAGAGGTGGATAGGGAGAGAGGAAGGGAGGAAGGGAGAGAGGGAGGGAGGGAGGGAGATACACATAGTATATGGACCCTAAACTTGGTGGCAGGGGCTGGTTGTGACATGTTCTTTAGAAAAATTCACAGATTAATCACCTGGATAAAAATTTAATGGCATGATAAAATTACATGTTTCTTACATAAGATGTCACAGGGAATGATTGAGTTCCTAAACCTTAAATTTTCAGGTGGAAAAATAGTATCATTTCTAAAATAGATGCTAGTGTAATCTTTTACCTGTAAATATTACCTTATACAAGATCACTCACGCTTATACAGTGGAACACAAAAATGAAATATGTCAGGTGAAAAATAGTATAGCTATGTAGTACTAAGGTAAGAAACATATTTGGGGATAACCTTCATGTCAAGGAAGAGGTAGACCAGTCAGGGTTATGACCCCATACAGTAGAAAGGGTGACATTGCAAAGACAACAATCATCAGAGAATGGCTTGACCCCCAAAACACAAGATTGCAAATATCTGGCTGAGATTTCTTGTTCAAATGTTAACAGGAGTAATACATTTCAGAGTGATGTAGGTAAAGCTCATCCCTCCCAAGCAGGGTGCCCTCTTGGGCACAGTTGCCAGGGTCAGACTGAGTGCTATGCATAAGCTTATATTTTTGCCATTTATAAAACTGAAGTGAATAAGTTCTAAATGCTGTTTTCCTTCCAAGTAAAACTCAAGCCTTGAGAACTTAATCTGTTGCTTTTGCTTTGAAGCTGAAATATGCAGACTGTAAAAGTTGAGACTGGTAGCCTCTCCTCATTTCTTTCTTTATATTCTTATATAACATAGCAAGCTTTACCAAAAATAGATGATGCAATTTTCACATCAAAGGTACAGAATATAATTCATGCAGGTTTAAAGAATTTTCTTCCTTTGAGGAGGAATAATGTTGCCAGTAGCTGTTCCTTATCCATAAAATATTCTCTAGAATCCTTGATGATAAAAAGATACAAGGATGTGAAAACGCTCAAAGGTAACAAAATGCCCAAGAGAAACAGAGGTTTGTAGTCTATTTTTAATTTCAATTCTTATAAAAATAAAATGGAATATTTAGTTATTCCATCATTTGTTTAACAAAACATTCTGCAGAAAATCTATGTGTTATTCATGATGTTTGGAACCCAGAATGTCAAAATAAGACCAAGTGTCTACTTCCAAAGAGCTGTTAAGAGTATGATGTAGCATCGGTTGTATTAGTCTGAAATACAAAGAAGTAGTTTAGCGATATATATAGGATTTTAAGGAAGTAAAAAGCAGAGAGTGCTTGATGGTAATATAGAGGTTAAATAGAAATAGGTGTAGTAAAAGACATTCTAACAGCATAAATTGCAGTGGATGAAGTAGAGGGACCACTCTGCTTTGGTATAAATAATTTTTACTATTTTTTTCTGTGAGATAAAAGTGAGGGAGCAAATTTTATTTTCAGATTTGTTATACACTATCAATGAGTGTAGATATCTCAGCACAAATGTGAAAACTGCTGGTTAAAAAAACAACTAGATGGTGGTGGTGGGAGTTTATGTTGTTGAGTGTGCTCTACAGATTTAGGATACTCTGATAGAAGTATTCATGTGTGGGCTAGAAATCCTGATAGCTTTTTTAAAAGAACATTTCTCAGTTAATGGGGGTTCTTTGACAGGTACAAACTACTTCCTGTCCCTGAATTCCACCAGCTTGACCACCTCCTTTTCTCTAGTGTAAATTCTGCTCTACATTACAAGTATTCACAGAATTTCAGCCGGGAAACAAAAATCTAGCCTTGTTCTTGAAGGCTAGCTCTTGCAAGCTGGTTTGGGGGTTATTCTTATGACTTAATATCATGCTGAGTTCCAATTCTTGTACTAACAAAGTCTCAGGATTTTCTCTTCCCTTACTTTCTTTTTAGTTCATGTTCCAGTTTGAGTATATAAAACTTATCTGGACATTGATGTAAAGGGTACTGTGGTATTCAAAAAATTGAAAAGACTGGTTGCTAAGGAATTTAAAGAGATTTAGTAATCAAATATTATTTTTATCATGTGTCAACTAATTATCTCTGTATTTATTGAATTCATTTGTTTCAGTCTATCCTAAAATGTGAATGCATGCAACTTGTTCCAATTTTCTTCTATTTCTGAAAAATGACAACCATCTGCTCCTTGTAATAAGCATTATGTTCTTAAGAGATGTGGCTGTTCCAAAGTCAAGAACGTTTTATTTGCTTGGTGTATTATTATATAAAGTTGATTATCACATGTAGCACAGTTAGACTTCTTGACTTTTCCACTGCACTGTGAATGTCTTGAAGACAGCATCCTTAACTGCTAATGCATTGTTTTGTGCAGGATACCTATTGCTATTGGTTATTTTTCTACCCCATTCTTTCCATAACTCCTTCCAGGAAGACATGTGTTATTGGATGGTGTTCATGCTTTTAGTAATTTGGATTTCATTTATACAGTTAGATAATTCAAGTATAGTACAACCTTCTATCTTCAAACTCATTGTTTCCTATTGAATTGCAAATGTCAGATAGGGTGGGAAGTCTTAAAAGGATTTATGTATTTTTATTAACTTATTTTTAAATTAAATATATATATAATAAACTACTAAAATAAAAATTATGTTTTATTATAATAGAGGTATCAGAGCATTATCAACATAGGCAACTAAGAACTAGTTATATAACTCTGAAGTTTTGATTCTACTTATTATAGAAACACTGGTATAGGATTTTTTCTCCCACTGTAAACAGCCATGTAATTGGGGAGAATATAGGAGCCAACAGTTTTTAGTCTTTGGAGAATACATAGGAGAAATCTGTGGTTGCTGAGAAAGCAGAAATCAAATGAGCTAATCACCACATTACTCATAGCGTCTCCTAGTAGATTTACAACCATGGTACCAGGAGTCAATGAGGAAAAGCTCAGAGGCTTCACTGTGTCAAAGAAAAAGGTATTGGTGAATGTAGCTGGTGAACTGGCAGGAAAGTGATAGGTGGGGTGTTGGAGGAAGGAAAGCTGTGCAGAGGAAGCCCAAAAGTCTTTTTCAGCCGGGCATGGTGGCTCACGCTTGTAATCCCAGCACTCGGGAGGCAGAGGCAGGAGGATTGCTGAGTTCAAGACTTGCCTGGGCTACATAGTGAGCTGAGGGCCAGCCTGAACTACAAAGCGAGACCCTGTCTCAAAAAAAAAAAATTTGATATACCAAAAGTCTTTTTCACAGCAGATACTGGACAGGCAGAAGCTATGCATGTAAACATCCAGAAGCCTGTTTGTTAGCAAGCAAGCCTCCAGCAAGTCTAAGAAGATCAAATATTCTATCATCTTGACTACATTCTGCTGTCTAATTGTTTGTTCAAGCACTAGGCTAGAGCTGGGGGTGTGGTTCAGCAGCAGAGTGCCTGCCTAGCATGTATAAGGCCCTAGCTTCAGTCCTTAATGCCACCCACAAATTCAAAGTACAAAAGACAAAGCACTGAATATTGTTATGAAGACATTTTGTGAATTTTTTGTTTACAATAATTTAACTTGGATAAAGGAGTGTATTCTTTTTTTTTTTTTGCTTTTTGGAGACAGGGTCTTGCTTTGTAGTTCAGGCTGGCCCTGAGCTCACTATGATGCCCAGGCAAGCCGCCGCGAACTCAGCAATCCTCCCGTCTCTGCCTCCCGAGTGCTGGGATCACAGGCGTGAGCCACCACGCCCAGCATTATATGTGGTAACCGGGGATCGAACTCAGGTCCTTACGCTTGCGAGGCAGGCGCCGGAACCACTGAGCTAACCCTCCGGCCCAAGGAGTGTATTCTTGATAATGTAGGTAGGCCTCAACCCAACAAATCTGAGGACAAAAAGCAAAACAAACAAACAAAAAAACCCCGAGGTTCTTTAGAGAAAAAGGAATTCTGCCCAATAACTATCACATAAATATTTTATCTGATTTTCAGACTGTAGACCTGCCTTACATATTTGGATTTGTCAACCTCCTCATCAAATGAACTATGTCCTGAGAAGTAAATCTACATAGATAAAGATATAGACTGTTCATTCTATTTTTCTGAAGGATCTTGATTCATATAGAGCCCTTGGTTGGGTTTTGACAGGTACAGCTGTTTTCTAGCTCTGGGATGAATGAATGATGATCCAAGAGATAATAGCCTCTTGGGAATTCCAAGACCACCCCCCCCCCCCAAGCTGGGAGACTTCACTGAGATCTAGCACATTCAGTTTAAACTCCAGCAAGGCTATATCTAAAAAGTTAGAAACATTTCATGGATTAGGAGTCTTGCCTTAGGAATAGGGATGGGAGTCCCCAAACACATCTTTCTTAACAAAATAAGTAATTAAAATAAACAAAGACAAAATAAAGCTTTGTAGTTATCTGAGTGCTTGCCAAAACAAAAATATACATTTTTAATGAAAGATAATATAAAATGAACTCCATGTGGTGTAACATTCCCATGTTCAGCCATACTTACAAAATGGACATGAAGAAAATAACTGTGATTTATAATCAGGAAAAATCAAAGCTGTAAATGAAAACAAAGCCTGAAGTAAACTTAGTGTTAGAGCTGTCATACAAATCTCAAGCATTTATTTTAGAAACTCTCCAGGACATAAAAGAAGAAATGGATATTATAGGTGAACCGATGGGAAATCTTACAAGAAAGAGAACCAAACAGACATTCTGGACTTAGAAATATAATATTTTGAAATTTTAAAAGAGTCACTAATTAATTTAAAGCAGATTGGAAATGATAAATGAGAAAACAGTAAATTTTAAGGGAATTCAAGGGAAATTTTGCAATTTGAAGAATTGTTTTAAAGCTTGCAAACAGTGATAGGGTTCAATGTAATTTTATATACTTGCAACCAAATCCTAGGAGAGGAACTAATAGGGCAGAAAAAAATATTTCAGAAACAACATCTCAACCAAGAGACTGCTAGACTTAATTACCAAATTTGGTAGTGTTGCTGGTTACAGGGTCAGTGCTAAAAAATCAACAGCCTTTGTCTACACAAACAACAGACTCACTGAAAGAGAAATTGCGGAGTCAATCTCTTTCACAGTAGCACCCAGAAAAATGAAATATCTAGGAATCAACCTAACAAAGGAAGTGAAAGACCTCTACTCTGAAAACTATAGGACTCTGAAAACTGAGATAGAAAAGGAAACCAGAAAGTGGAAAGATAGCCCTTGTTCCTGGGTAGGGAGAACCAACATCGTCAAAATGGCTATACTCCCACAACTACTATATAGATTCAATGCAATTCCAATTGAAATTCCAACACTATACTTCACAGAGCTAGAGAAAATAATACAAAAATTCATCTGGAAACACAAGAAACCTAGAATAGCAAAAGCAATTCTAAGCAACCACGACATGACAGGGGGTATTACAATCCCCAATTTAAAACTCTACTATAAAGGCACTGTGATAAAAACTGCATGGTACTGGCAAAGTAACAGACTTGAGGACCAGTGGAGTAGATTAGAAGACCCAGAAACAACCCCGAATACACTAAGCCACCTTATCTTTGACAAGGGAGGCAAACATCCCCAATGGAGGAAAGACAGCCTCTTTAACAAATGGTGCTGGAAAAACTGAGCTTTAACCTGCCAAAAGCTAAAGCTAGACCTATCTCTTTCACCATGCACAAAACTAAACTCACAATGAATACAAGACTTAAACATAAACAGAAACAATAAGCCTGCTGGAAAACAGGTTAGATAAAACTCTTGGAGACATTGGCTTAGGCAGAGACTTTATGAATAAAACCTCTATAACACAGGAACTAGCAGAAAGAATCAACAAATGGGATCTCATCCTACTGAAAAGCTTCTGCACAGCAAAAGAAGTCACTGGCACTGCTAAAAGACAACCAACAACATGGGAAAAAATCTTTACTAGCTGATAGTAAGGGCTGATAAACATATCTACAATATATAAATCTACAATATATATATATATCTACAATATATAAATATATATATCTACAATATATAAAGAACTCAAACAGATCAGCCTCCCCAAGTTTAAAGACCCAATTCAAAAATGGGCAACTGACATGAACAGACACTTTTCAGAGGCAGAAGTCAAAGCAGCCAAGAAGCATATAAAGAAATGTTCAACATCACTGGTCATTCGAGAGATACAAATGAAAACAACACTGAGATTTCATCTCACTCCACAAAGAATGGCCACTATCATAAAATCAACAACAATAAGTGCTGGCATGGCTGTGGGGAGAGGGGAACACTTCTCCACTGTTGGTGGGATTGCAGACTTGTGCAACCACTGTGGAGATACATGTGGAGATTTCTCAGAAAACTAGACTAGCGGTCCCATTTGACCCTGCTATCCCCCTGCTAGGAATATACCCAAAAGAATTTTAGAAATCATATTGGAAAGACAGATGTACACCCTTGTTCATAGCAGCTCAGTTCGTGATAACTCAATCTTGGAAACAACCCAAATGCTCATCAACTGGAGACTGGAAAAGAAGATGTGTTTCTTTATAAAATGGAGTATTATTCTGCCATAAAGAACAACAAGATCAATTAATTTATGTGCAAATGGAGATACCTGGAGGATATACTAGTAAGTGAATAAATAGATCACAGATAGGCAAATACTGGATCTTCTCTTTGATATGAACATCTGTAGATGCAAATGAGCTCTATAAAGTATGACAGAGAATCAAATTCTCTCTGCACTAAAGAAAAAGGTGACTATCAACTTAGGTCTGTTTTCTTAGGTCTGTTTCATATGTGCAACATAAAAATTGAATGTTGTCATGACTAATCTTTTCCCACCAGGTGACCGAGGTGATATGAAGAATCGTGTTCACCACGACTCTGAGCATGGGGCGTGCTTCTGAGGAATTCTTCAGGACTCTGGGTGCACAGGTAGAGGATTATCTACTTGACAACAGAAGAAAGTGAAATCCATAGATGAGCTGAGTAACCAACACCAGAACAGTTCACAGGCCTAAAACTTTTGACAATGTCTACTGGAATTGATTTTTTTCTATAAATTTGCTCTGCTCTGTACTGTGTATGTTTTAAACCAACATTGCAATATTAAAACCAGAGTATCTTTGTGGAACATGTCTGTCACCCAACAGATGGCAGAGAGCCCAAGGAAGATGGAAAGAAAGACCCCCCCCCAGTCTATTTGTCCTTTGACTATAACCTAATCTCTCTCTCACTCATGTTCCTCAGACCCAAACAAGCAAGATCCTGGGAAACACTCCAGCTCGTTCAACTCAATGCCTTCCTAAAACCTTGAAATGCTGCTTTTCATTATGCAACTGGGACTCTATAAAAATATTCTTATGTCTACCTTGTACCTAAGAAAGAGGAAGATAACACAAATATCAAGGCTACTGAATGACCAAAAGAGGGAAAAGGCTTGGTTAAAAGTGGATGAGTTCATTACATCTGGCTTTCTTGAAATACACTAGCAATTTCCCTTGGTTCATACTCATATCACTCTTATCTTATAAACCCAAAAATGTTTTGGGATAGTGATTTCAAGGCGTCCTGCAAAGTAATCTCATTTCAACCTAGAGGTTATTTTGCTATGGTTTCCCTGAAATAAATACAGCATAAATGGTATTTTTGTAGGAGCCTGTTATTTATTAATATTTAATAAAAATTGTCAAGAAGTGTATTCATCTGAAAGCAATTTCACAGACTGAGTCAAAATGATACAACTGGTTTAGTCAATGCAATTTTTATTAATTGCAGGTGATTTTTTTACCTTTGCTTGGCTATGTCCCACATCTTTATAGTGAATTGTTGAAATTCATAATTGACAGAAATTTTTCAAGAGCAGAAATGTTATTTTAGTGTTATTTGTCTAATAGAAGGGTCTCATGGAGTACAAAGATTTCTGTTGATTTGTATTCTTAAGGCCAAGCCTGCCTTTGTCTGCAAGAACACTGTTGTTACATTCTTGAAGTCAGATAAATTACTTTTCCAAAATGGAGGCTCCAATGACACACAATAGCGATATTTCAGATGATACTGTACCTCCTTAGGACAGCAAATACACAAAAGGGGCAAAATTGCAAAAGAAGCCAATTGGTGTGTCAAGACAAAACAGAACCAACAAATAAAAAACACTGATTTGAAATTCACATCAAAATTTCTTAAACTGCTTTAAAATCACGAGAATCAGTGAAACACTATAAGTCTCTCTGGAGTATTCTACAACTGCGGATGGAAATAGGAAAGGAGAAAAGGTGACAAGGAGAACTGTGCTATAGGATTTAACATGATGGTCTGTTATTTCTGTGATGCTTACTCAATGCCAACAATTCCTCTATTGCATGTTCCAAGCCTGCTTTCTGCAGAAAATTCTCTCTTAACACTGTTCACCCACAGAGGTCACTTGCCAGAAACTCAGCCCTCACTAATCCTTGACTCCAACATCCATCCCTGCTTGCTAACTATTTTCTAGGGACTCTAGGGCAGAACCTCAAACATACAACCCCTGTTGTATGGACCCTTGCTTCTCCATCCCATTTATCCTCTACCCTGTCTCTTTTTCTAAAAATAAGTTCCATGATCATGAGGGACCTTACTGCACTCTTGTATCTTCATGGACCTCAAGTTCAAGTCAAAGTACCTCTGACCAAATTAATAGGAACTATAAACAGAGTGGATTCAATATGTCGATCCTCAAATCCCTACAAGATTTATGAGTCAAAATTTCTGAGTTTAAACAAGAGATGAGGTTTAAGAAAGCGTTCCTGGTGTTCTCAGGCATAGAAAAGTCTGAGGATCATATTCTCTTCTAAGACTAAGTACAGGTCTTAGTTTCAGAATTGGAAGAGACCAGAATGCAAGCAAGAAAAATGATTCTCAATTCATGCCTTTCAAAAATAGTCAGTTTCTACAAATTATTAATAAATTCCTTTCCTCTTCCAACAAAAGAAAATTTACTCATATTGTTAATGTGACCCAGGACATTTAGAGGAATCTAGGTAACAGAGAATTCATATAAATAATAAGGATGAACTACCACTTTTCAAAGAAATAAAGTCAAATATGTTTGATATGAATTAATAAGAGTATTTCTCAGATGTTTAATTTCTCAGAAGAATATCCAAGCAAAATATCTGATCCATAGGAGGCATTTAATAATGTTGTATGAATAAAGGCATCCTCTAGCTTCTCATTATCAGTACTATGATCTTGAGTTATCATTGCTGTCTAAATGTGAAGGAATGCTGCTGAATTCAAATATTTTATTCAACAGAATGGAATACAAACTAGCTTTCAGTGCAGTTATTAAACTGTATGAAAGTCTCAGCTTTTAAAGTAATTTTTGCACTAATTTATTATTATTTTGTGATAAATTATTTCTTATACTTCAAGATACTTCCTTGTAAAATGTAGAGGCTATGGTAAGAAAAGCAAATTAAAATTATTGTGTGTGTATTTGAGAGGAAATATTTCTTCAACTTATTATAGAATATTATTGCTTTCCTAAAAATGAAGAAGAAAAAATGTAAGTTTCTTAAAAGAGTACTTTGAAAATCCTGTGCTATTTCAGATACATCAGCTTTCCCTTAGCTTTTTGCCCTTGCTTTGCATTACTGGCCCTGACTGTCATCGAGTGCTTTCCTTTGGCACCATAGGTCAAAAGAACATTTTTCTCTGGTATGAGAAGCTGAAGATGTAAATGACCTCTAGAATATATGGTATATATTGTGAAATAGAAAATGTTCAAAGGGAAATGGAGTGTGGGGGTAAGAAACAAGGGGAAGAAAAAATATGACGGTAATTTAAAAAAGGGAAGCAAAGCTTATGGATATAGGGCTGAGGGTTGTAGGGTGGGTAGCAGAATGGGAAAAATGAGAATTAAATTGTGTCATATACTGGTACAAATTCTCAATATTGTGTGTGATCATGATGTACATATATAATGTATCGATAAAGATTCAAATTTTTAAAAAAAGAACATAGCTGATCAGAACCAGTGATGCACAAAGGGTTCAATTCCTACAATTACATGTTAAAAAAATATTGGACGGTATGAAACTTCTGCACTTGTGTCTAATATAGATTCACACTTAGCTTTAAATACTTGGAGTTAAATGAATTGGCGTTTCAAATTATTAAAAACAATAAATTGATCATTCTCAGAGGGCAAAGAGAAATGTTCCACATCAATCATCATCTGAGAAAACTTTAGGTAAAAATTGACATGTTGATTTTGTATTATACATAAATATGAAAAAAAGAATAGACCAGCTAATTTGAAGAATAAAGTTGGAAGATTTACACTATCATTTGCACTATCACTGCAGTTTTACTATAAACTGTAATATTTAAGGATGATCTGACATTGAAACAAGTATGAACAAATTAATGGAGCAGAATAAACAATGGAGGGTGTACAATACTTGATTATAAAGAAACGAGCTAATTTAATTCAATGAGGGAAGGAAAATATTTCAAGGCATGTGTTCCAGGGAACAATCTGTACTAAAAAAAAAAAAAAAAAGCTTTAAGTCTATTTTGTAGCAAACATAAAATTTATTTTAATATGGATCATAGACTTAAGAGATAAAACAAGAGTTTACAAGTATGTACCTCCTACTAAGCCCACTGACACCACACAGTTAGTAAGCATTTGGAATGTGGTTAGTTCCAAACTGAGATGTGCTATTAGTTTAAAATAATGCTTTGATTTCAAAAAATACAAACTAGGGGCTGGAGGATTAGCTCAGTGGTTCCGGCGCCTGCCTCACAAGTGCAAGGTCCTGAGTTCAATCCCCGGTAACCACATACAATGCTGGGCGTGGAGACTCACGACCACCAGCAATCAATACCACATACCACAGTGCCGGGCATGGTGGCTCATGCCTGTAATCCCAGCACTCGGGAGGCAGAGGCAGGAGGATTGCTGAGTTCGAGGCTTGCCTGGACTACATAGTGAGCTCAGAGCCAGCCTGAACTACAAAGTGAGACCCTATCTCAAAAACAAAACAAAACAAAACAAAAAAAACTAGTTCATTACTAATACCTATGTTGATTAGATTTTGCAATGATAACATTTTTCTTTATTAAGTTAAATAATAATTTATTAAAATTATGTATCTTTCTTTTCACTTTTGTTTAAATCAACCACAAAAATATTTAAAATTTTCTTTCTTTTCACTTTTGTTTAAATCAACCACAAAAATATTTAAAATTTTCTTTCTTTTCACTTTTGTTTAAATCAACCACAAAAATATTTAAAATTTTCTATGTGGCTCATGTTTGTATATCGTATTCTATTTCTGTGGATATAGCTGCTGCAAAAGAAAACTAAATCATTGAAATTGAATCTCCTGCTATTAAAATATATCATTAGGCAAAGGAAAGGCACGTCATATTTGGAGAAGAATATTTCAGTATGAATACCATCATAAGAGTTCTGAAGATAAATTAAATATGCCTACAAATCAAAAAAGGAAGATGACCAACCACAAAGAAAGAAAATGAGGAATGACTCGAAGAGATACTTCACAAAACAAGTTATGCTCGATCCTGGTAACCACATACAACAGCACTGGGCTTTGTGACTCACGCCTTTAATCCCAAAACTCGAGAGGCAGAGGCAGGAGGATTGCTGAGTTCGAGGATTGTCTGGGCTATCATAGTGAGCTCAGGGCCAGCCTAACTACAAAGTGAGACCCTGTCTCAAAAAAAAAAAAAAAGGTAAGTACATATAGAATATTTGTGAATATGCATAGACAAAATCTCCTTTCTCTGTCAGTGGGAAAAGTCTACAAGGTAAAACTTCCATTAGCAACTAGAAAATCCAGTGCCAGCTCTTGCTTTCTAATTGACTCTCCCCTAAAAAGGTATTTATTGGAAAAATGTTGAAGAGTTTTCTTGGGAAAATGACTATTTCTAGGACTGAAGCACAAGTATCCTCACCGGTATAGAATCATAGAGTACGAAAGTGTTAAACACACACGGTGATGGGGCACGTCAAGGGGATGTAGAAACACAAGTGAAATAAATCCTGATGTCTAACACTAGAACACTCTGGAAGGAGAGCCCCGTTCCATCCTCAAGATGGAAACTGCATTTGGTCCCCCGTGGAAGTTCTCACTGAACTTCAGTGAGAACCTAATTCAAATCATTCTCTACCACACTGAATAGCAGCTGACTCCCCTGCATCCTATGGTACTCAAGCTGTTGTGTCAATGACTTCTCACATAGCTGTGTTGAACTGAAATTGCTGTCCCTGTTCTCACAGCATCTGTTTGATAGATTTAAATTGATGGCATAGTCATTGTGAAAGTTTCTTACATTCTTGATGCTTCTACGTGGGAATGATAGTTTTTGAATTGCAAAATTTGACTTTCTGTTTCTGAAGTTTTTTGAAATGTTTATATCATAACTACAGTTGAAATTTTGATATACATGTTTTGTTAGGTATATATAAAACTATATATATGTTGAAAACTGCAAATATAACCCAGGGTTTTTGCACTGAGCTACATCCTTAGCCCTTTTATTTTATTTTGAGATGGATCCCGCTAAGTTGGTAAATTCCTCAGGCTGGCCTCACACTTGCTGTCTCCTAGCCTCAGCCCAAAGTGCTGGGTTATGGATGGTTGGAACCACAACTAGCTTTATTTAGACTTTTACTGCTGGATAAATTCTCTGGCTCCCATTTGTTTCACCTGGAAGAGGGAAATGAGAACTTATGATGAAAATACTAAAACCAAACTCATTCTGTTTTACTCTTTTTCCCTGGGCATTTAGAAAACTGAATGTTTTACAATTGGATAAATCTCTGTCTTCCATCCTTCAGTATCCCTGCTGGAACGTGTGCATTGTAGCATGGTATACAGTAGACAAGTGTGTACACTCATAGCCAAATCACCAGGACTTCAGTTTTAGCCTCAATGCTGGCTGCATGACTTTAGAGATGTTATTTAACTTTTCTGTACCTATTTTCATCTGGAACAAACAAAAAAATAATAGCTTAGAGGATTATTATTAAGAAATATGATACAGTATCCTATAAAACATCTAAATCAATTGATAACTAAAGGGAGACAAAGACAAGATAATCAGCCTAAGAAATCAGTAATGCATCTGATAACATGTTTGCCTTTAGTTATTCAATCCTAGGCATTATTCTGTTTTCTCTAAATTAAGAACGAAAAATACACTTCTTTTTTTCTTATCACATTAGAAGTGTTGAATCTACTTTACATTGATTAAAGCACTGAGAACAAGTAGCAGTTAGAATCTTTCTCGCAAAGTTAATTTATCTCTGGGCCAGTTCAAGAATTCATTTTCCAAAACTTGGCTCCGGGGTTCCATCTGAGTTTTCAAAGCTAAGTTTAGAAAGATTGCGACTGTGCAATAACAGCACAGGCTTCAGTGACACATATATACATATATCTTCACATTAAAAAGAAGTGCACCAAAATGAAACCAGGACTGGAAAAAAGACAACGTGTGGTCCTTAAATGCAGTTCTAGAAAGATGCACTCTGCCAGCTCTCAAAACTTACTTGAAGTTTTTGAGTATGAACTTCACATTAAACTAGAATTTTTCCTTTTTTCAGAGGAAAAAAATAAATCCTAACGTCCTCCATAAAAGTTTAAAAGCTTCTAGAACTTCTAGTAGCTCAAATTAAATATCATAACAAATAAAACATAAATGAATAAAAAACAGATGTGTTACCCCACTCTTGGAATATTCATGAATTTTAATATTAGGAATGTTGGGAGAGAAAAGAAGTGGTGAGAGATAATAAATTGATCGTGGCTGTATTACATTATATTATAATCAAAACAGTCTTCTCCGGTTCAACATAAAAAGTCTGCTTCTAATGAATTCTGAAGTCTGAGTTTATTCCAGGAGCCCTACAGTTATAACACTGTTAACTTATTTATAAAATAATAACTTTCATATTGTCCTTCAAAAAGCACATATTCCTGCAACAAAAATTTTCTTGTTTGCTCTAATTGATTACACATTTTTCTTTGTTTTACGTTAATCCACCTAATTATTTACACATGCTTACTGAAAGTATACATGGACACACAGTCTCACTGGAATATACATCCATAATTCTTTGCTACTGGATCCACAAGATGAAGAGAAGATAATACAATATTCTAATTTTCATGCTGCTTAGCCCAACTAATTCTTTTTTAATCATACAAATATTTCATGAAAACCATTTGAGCTCAGAAATAGGTTATATATTTCCAAGCCACAAATTTAACAAGAGGACATTTAACAACTTTCCTATGGCTCACAGAGAAATTAAGTTGGAAACAAAGAGCATGTGGGTTTCAGATTCTCTTTGCTTTCTCAAATCTAGATGAATTTAGAAAATAGAGGCTGAAGTGTTAACTTTGTGGCTTCCATGATCTCAGCCTAGATGGAATTAATGGCTATTTTCCCATGAACATGTATAGCAATCATATATGTACAAGAAAACAAAATGTAGACACTGTCAGTGGTTTAAATACCAAGGCTGGACAATAGGTCCTGGAAAGAACTCGATTCTCATTAAAATCTTCAATCCAGTCTCCTAGACCTTGGCACTTGGGCAATCTCTCCTCCTCTGAGATTTGGATGTGGCTTGGAATCTTGATGACATGGAATGGTGCGAGTTGGTCTCGGGCCGAGGAGAAGGCACAGACGACATGCCATACTCTTTATCATTACACCATTACACTACAGAAGTACCTCTTTACAGAACAACTTTTAAGGTTCCCATGAAAACATTTCTTAATCACTTTCCTATGGGTATGTCCTATCATTTTCTTATTGCCCTTAAGGCATGTTGAATCTGTGAACACCATATTTTTGTCTGAGTCCTCACTCACTAAAAATAAAAAAAAAAAATACTCTGTGAAGAGCCAATTTCCTATTGTACTGCCAGCCTTTTCAAGGCCGACATCCTAATAACCCAGTTGGCTAAACTTGGAGTTTTTTTCCTGACATTTAGCCTGAGTTTAGCCAGACTTTATTAGCTCTATAAAGAATCAGAACGTGGCAAAATATGCTCCCTCCTGCCCCAAAATAAGCCACTTTGGTATAAGGGTTACTTTCAGCCAAAGGCAATTAAGAAACAACAGGTGCCAGAGGGAGCTAGCTACGATTTCCCTTTTTCTTTTGAAAAGCTAGATATAAAATCATCATAACAGATGTCTTCTCTATACCGGGAAGAAAACATCATTTTTATCATTACCGAGAGAGATTAATGTGAGAAAAATCTATGCAAATAAACCTTGTTCAAGTAACCCTCATCTTCCTACTATGTTTTGCATTATAAACTGCCCTGGGCTGAGCCTTTTTATTGGTTCATATTTTCATAATTTATCACACTTTTTCCAATGGAGTATATCAGTGTTTGACTTGAACTGATTCTTTTGGTCTTCACTTCCTCAAGAGAGCTCTTGTATTACATAAAATAAATTTGTACACTTTGCCTTTCCATTAATCAGTCTTATGTCACTTTAAGTTGTAGGTCCTTCTTCTTCTCCTACAGTTCAAAACAATTTTGCTTCTTTCTCCTCTGCTAGTGTTTCTAACTAGAGACCTCTAAAATTGACTGCCAAAAGTTTAGCAAGAGATAAACAAAGGGTTTATTGATACATATAGTGCACATAGCTCAGGAAAGCCACAGTGGAGAGTAAACGAAGCAGCGGTTAGAACTTGGACCTACACCAAGGAGTAGTGATTTTGAAAGAAGGCGCAGGACAGACGAAAAGAGCTTCAGGCTTTCAAGGGCAGCAAACCGTGGACACGGGGAATGTGTTGGGAGACAGACGGAATAAGGCTGGTTTGTACAGGTCCATCCCCGTGCCAGCCCTCCATCCTCCTCACGGCCACATTTCCCCTGGAGGGAATTTAGGGAAGTCTTCAGTTTGCGAAAGTTTATGCTTTTTGTCAGATAAGAGCAGCTCATGGAGGAACCTTTTCTGCGTCTGTTGTTTTCCACCTGGCTTCAGCTCAAAACAATCTTTATGCAAAAGTGGTGTGTTGAGGCAGCATATTCTGGTCCCCTAGAGCTCACTGTCCCATTATAAAGTTCTCTGCTGTAATCAAAGTGCTTAGAGTATCAATTTGTCCCTCAGCTTAGTTTTGTTTTCATAGGTTCTTTTCTAACTGCTGAAAAGTGAAAATATAGGCATCTTACTTGCTAACGTGTTTTGTGAATTTAATATATTATTATCCTCCTCATTTAGTACAATCTGCCTCTTATAAGTCCTCTTTTTGTTATCCAGTTGTTTTTTTTTTTTTTGAGATAGGGTCTCTCTTTGAACTCAGGCTGGCCCTGAACCCACAATGTGTGTAGTCCAGGCAAGCCTCCAACTCACGGCCATTCTCCTGCCTTTGCTCCCGAATTACAGGCATGAGCCACCACACCCAGCATTGTGGTATGTGGTTAACAGAGATGAATTTGGGACTTTGGACTTGGCAGGCAGATGCCACAACCGCTGAGCTAAATCCTGGCCCATAAGCCCCATTTTTTTTATGTCTGCCACATTAAACTTGATAATCTTATCAATATATCTGGACTACAGCGATTTAGAGTCATATTACTGAATAGTAGACTATGATATTTTTATTGGTAAAATTGTATGAAAAAAAGATTTTTGTCCAACTGAGGTTGTTTTGCTTAGAAATGGTATGTAGTTAAGCATGTGAATGTTCACTGTGCCCATATTAAGGCCCTGAAAGCAGTCTCTTCATAGTTTTTCTCTCTCTGATTTTTCTTTCTTCTTCTTTTTTTTTTTGAGACAGGGTCTCACTTTGTAGTTCAGGCTGGCCCTGAGCTTACTAAGTAGCCCAGACAAACCTTGAACACAGCAATCCTCCTGCCTCTGCCTCCCAAGTGCTGGGGTTATAGGTGTGACCCAGCACGCCTTGCATTGTAGTATATGGTATTGATTGCTAGTGGGTGTGAGTCACCACACCAGTATTGTTATATGTGGTTACCAGGGATTGAACCCTGGACCTTGAGTTTGCTAGGCAGGCACTGGAATCACTGAGCTAAATCTCCAGCCCTGGTTTTTCTTTTTTGTTTTTTTTTTTTCTTTTCCTTCCTTGCTTCCTTGCTTCCTTCCTTCCTTCCTTCCTTCCTTCCTTCCTTCCTTCCTTCCTTCCTTCCTTCCTTTTCTTTCTTTTTTTATTTTCTGGTCTTTTTGAAGATGACATATTCTTCTTTAGTACTCTCCTTCCTTGTTTGTTAAAACATATTATAGGGAGAGCACAATTCTGAGATTTGATTTTATTGTAACATTTGGCTAATAGCAGGATTATAGATAGAGAAGATCTATGAATAGCTCAGCCTCTGACTATTCCAGACTGTCAGTATCTACCAGAAGAAAACAGATTGACTTAGTAGATTGGAAATTTAGTACCATCCTTTTCCATCACCACCTATTTTTTTTTTTTTTTTTTTTGAGACAGGGTCTCGCTTTGTAGTTCAGGCTGGCCCTGAGCTCACTATGGAGCCCAGGCAAACCTGGAACTCAGCAATCCTCCTGTCTCTGCCTCCCGAGTGCTGGGATGACAGGCATGAGCCACCACGCCTGGCACATCACCACCTATTTTATTACCACCACCATCTTTATCTCTGTATACACAGGCTAATTGTACAGCACATTCATCTAGATTGACAAGTCTTCTAAAAGTATAATGAAACCTACACCAGGCCTTTTCCTTAGAAGATTTACATATGTGCATGTAATTACCAAATTGTGTCTACTTAGGTATTAACAGCTTGTGTGTGTGTGTATGTGTGTGTGTGTGTGTAGGGGGTGAGGAGTGATGCCCGATCAAGTATGCTCAGTGTGAAAGGTACTGACACAATCCTTATTCCCTCCAGCAATATAGGCCTAAAGAAGTGGGAAAGGTGTGGGGAGATGTGGTTGGTTAAATTTAGCTAGAAATTCTGAGTAATCTTTTCTTCCCACCACTCTCATTCGTGGGTCAGTTGTTACGGGCACATACCAAATCTTTGATGGCATTTGGTTTCCTGGTGAAGATCAAAAGCTACACTCGGCATTTCTGGGAATAAACAGCGTAGCAGACTCTCTGCTTACCAGATCAATCAATCTGTAACAGTGTGAGAAATGTGACTGCATTTCTGTAGAGGGTGCAGATGTGGGCCTGGAAAATGTCCAGTATCAACAATAAAAAAGCGAAGGGAAAAAGCGACTAAAGGAAAAGCCTCACTGATATTCACCCCTTTTTATCAAATAGAGCCCTTTCACTCTCAGGGAAAATTTTGGCCTGTGGTTTCTTATCTGTGGGTTGTTCCTCTCACGGCAGTGAGGTGATGAGTAATGGCTGTTTCCAAGGAAGTCTACCAGAGGTGTTTGCTGAATTTGCTCTTTAACTCCCTTAAGGAAATACTTGCCTTTGTTTATAGAATGGTCTTTTTCGGAATTGATTTCTGGAGAGATCAGTGACCTCAGGACACCAGCACTGCTTCTCCTTCATTCAATAAGCATGTTGACTACCTACTACCAGCTACATCTGTACTTCTTGTTCTCCAGGAGTTTTCAAATTGACAAGACACATATCTGCTTTGAACTTAGAAAGTCTGAGAGTCGCTACCTATGTGACCAACCCAGAGGCTTATGCCAAACCCCAATAGCCTCATCCTATATCTCATGACAATTACTAACAAATTCCTACAATGTACCACAAGATATGTTATTCTGTCTCCAGTAGTCTTGAATTTCATTTTATTTTTATTAGTATATATCTACAGTTCATAAGATTGTATTTTTTGTGGGGAGTTAGTACATGTACATAGCATATTTTAATTCTTTTTCAACCCTTTCTCCTCCTCTCCTCCCTCCTCCCATCTCTTGGCTCTTCTCCTTTGCAAAAGATCTACCTTCCCATTTCCTATGATTTTTGGTACAATATTAGAAAAACATGTTGTATAAACTCATTAAGTTCCAAGGGTTTTGACCCTCAACCAGAGCTTTAGGGTATAGGTAGCCTGGAATAGATCGTCTAAACAGAGAGGCATCTCTGCACTTGTGTGGAGTGTCAAAAAATTGTCTGCTCTTTGCAGCAACACACACTCTTCCACCCTAAACAACATGGCCTTTTTCTTTCTTCCTCTTCTCGTCTTCCTCTCCTTTTCCTCTTCCTCCCCCTCCTCCTCTGTCTCCTCTTCCTCCTCTTCCTCCTTCTAACTTGGCAGGCAAGACTAGCCTGGAAAGAAGTCTACTGTCCCTTGCAAACATATTACTTTTCATGTACTTAGATGTAGTAATGATCACACACACGCACACACAGACTGAAGAATATTGCAAGGTACAGTGGGTCATAAAGACTCTAGGTATAAGGAATGGTTACCTAAGTATACAGTAAATGTCAAAAGCTTATTCTACAACTTTACCTTTATTCTGTATTCTACAACTTTTTTTATATTGAATTCTTCATTGGTACAATTTATATATATCTCACAATCACACATAACATTGGGGGAATTTGTACCGATATATGACACAGTCAATTCTCATTTTTACCCATATCCCCACCCACCCACATATTGTACAACTTTTCCTTTATTCTGAGGGGCACTATTGTTACAATATTGACAGTTACCAGATCTGGTGGGAAGGTTTTTAAGTTAAGGAAGTCTTGTAAATACCCAAATGGTCAAGTACTTCTCTATGTTAAGGTTAAGTTCTAAATCTAACATCAACATATTTACTAGCACACTGTCCTTAATAGGATCACTTATAAAACCTTGTGATTCGCGTTTTGGGACTCACAGGGAGATGGAGTTTCTCTGTCTCTCCCCTGAAGTGTGGTGCTCTGGTTTAGGTCTGTATTTCCTCATAAAGCCTCATTGGTCAAAGGTAGCTGAACCTGGGATATGTGGCCTGGGTTTGAGGGAGAACCCCATGAAGGGGTAGCAGCTCAGCAATGGAGAGAACTTTTTTTTTGCTTTTTTTTTTTTTTTGAGACAGGGTCTCGCGTTGTAGTTCAGGCTGGCCCTGAGCTCACTATGGTGCCCAGGCAAGCCGCCGCGAACTCAGCAATGCTCCTGTCTCTGCCTCCTGAGTGCTGGGATTACAGGCGTGAGCCACCACGTCCGGCATTGTGGTATGCGGTGTTGATTGTTGGTGGGCGTGTCTCCACGCCCAGCATTATATGTGGTTACCGGGGATCGAACTCAGGACCTCGCGCTTGCGAGGCAGGCGCTGGAACCACTGAGCTAACCCTCCGGCCCAATGGAGAAAACTTTTAAGCAGTCATTCTCTTACAGAACCATCATAAAACAAAATTGTGACCACAGCCTCATCCAAGTCAGCAAATTGATTTCTACCCTCATGAGGTTGTGACAAGACCTTTCGGGATCCAGCAGGATAGCACTGTAAAAGAGAAGGCCAAATTGGGATTTCAATCAGGATTGCACTGAATCTATATAGTAGTTTGGGCAGTATGGCTATTTTGAAGATTTTGGTTCTTCCTACGTAGGAGCAAGGGATGTCTTTCCATTTTCTGATGCCCTCTTGGGTCTCCCTTTTCAGAATGCTGTAGTTCTCAGAATAGACTCCTTTTATCTCCTTTGTTATATTGATTCCTAGATGTTTCATTATGTTGGATGTGATGGTGATAGGAATTGTTTCCCTGTTTTCCTTCTCAGTGAGTCCATTACTCATGTATATAAAGGGTATTGAGGTTTGAATGTTGACCTTGTATCCAGCTACGTTGCTACATCTGGCGATTAAATCTAGCAGTCTGTTGGCTGAGTTTTTAGATCTTCTGTATAGAGTATCATGTCATCAGCAAATAGTGACAGTTTAACTTCTTCCTTACCTATCTTTATTACTTTTATATCTTTCTTTTGTCTAATTACTGTGGCTAATGTTTCCAAAATTATCTTGAACAGGAGAGGGGATCATGGACATCCTTGCTTTGTTCCAGATCTTAGTGTGAAAATGTTCTTGAAAAACCTGTAGTTGAAATGGACACACATTGAGGACACATTAAGAAGTAAAATAAATAGGTCACAGATATGTAAATACCATATCTTTTCTCTGGTATGAGAACCTGTAGATGTAAATGAGTTCTAGAATGTAGGATAGATTTTGTGAAATGGAAATTATTCAAAGGGAATGTAGTAGGAGAAAGTAATGAGGGGAAAGAATATATAAGATATGAAAAGAAAAAAGTGTATATATATATAGGAGTGGGGGATTGTGGGGTGGGTTGGGATATGGGTAAAAATGAGAATTAACTCATGTCATATACTGGCACAAATTCCCCAGTGCTGAGTGTGATTGTGAGCTGTATATAAAATGTACCAATAAAGAATTCGATAAAAAATACTAGCTAAAACCTTCCTAACTGCAGAAGACATAAAAGTATAAATCCAAGAAAGGGAATGAACCACCAGAAATAGTAAACTCAAATCTTTGCCAAAATGCATTATAACTAGAAAATTTGAAAAACTACAAGTAATGAAAATACTTTGAAAGCATCCAGAGAAAAATAACACCTTATGTATGATCAGAATTGCATTAGATTTCTAACTAAAAATTGCACAGCCCAAGAGTAAGTGGTATAATTCTTTTCTGTACTGAAAGAAAAATACTATTAGCTAACTTTATAGTAGCTAATGAAAATCTTTCAAAAATAAAGGAACATTAAGATCTTATAAAATGAAGGAAGCTAAATATTTAATAATAGATCTGTATTTAATGAACAGCAAACAATGTTTTCTAATCAAAAATAAAACTTTAAGGACCAGGAATTTAGCTCAGTGGTTCTGGCATTTACCTGGCAAGTGCAAGGTCCTGAGTTTAATCTCCAGTACCACATACCACAGTGCTAGGAATGGTGGCTAATGCCTGTAATCTTAGCACTTGGGAGGCAGAGGCAAGAGGATTGCTGAGTTTGAGGCTTGCCTGGGTTACAATAGTGAGCTCAGGGCCAGCTTGAACTACAAAGACCTTGTCTCAAACAGAACAAAAACAAAAACAAAAACAAATCCCCAAAAAACCTTTAAAGTAATGCACTTAAATGCATCAGAAAGAAAATGCAGTAAACATAAGTATCAGTAAATTATTACAGAATAACTTCTTCTTTTATTATTTATTTATTGAGAGACAGGGACCTGCTGTAGTTCAGATTGGCTCTGAGCTCACTATGTAGCCCAGGCAAGCGTCAAACTCAGCAATCCTCCTGCCTCTGCTTCACAAGTGCTGGGATTACAGGCATGAGCCAGGATGCCTGGCACTGAGGTATACAGTACTGATTGCTGGTGGGCATGAGTCACCACACCCAGCATTGTATGTGGTTAATGGGGATGAAACCAGGGATCTTGAGTTTGCTAGGCAGTTGCCAGAACCACTGAGCTAAATCTTCAGCCCATCTTTTGAATTTCTTAAGCAATATTTGATAGGTGAGAAAAAATCTTTAATACGCTATGATATAAAGTTTAATAACATAAAAATAGGTCAAAATAAAGAACAAAGGAAGATATGACTTTTATTTCTATATTTCATTTGAACTATACAGAATATAAATTATGTATATGCAATATAGTATCTATCACAGTCACTAAAAATATTTAGATAGAGATGCACTCAAAGACTGCAGATATATCTAGGTAGAGTTCTAAAACATGTTCAATTAATCCATAGAAAGGTAAGGAAAAGAAATTTTAAAAATAAAAGACAAGTTACCAATTAAATAGCATATATCACCAGACTCTCCAGATATGAAAAACATAAGGGAATATTCTCACTAATTGTACACATGTATATTTGAATAAACTAATGTATCAATTGTAAAAAATTACCCAAACTTGCCCAATATGAAATATAATTAAATACTATTTAACTATTTAGAAATTTAAATTTATAATTCAAAACTTGCTAGAAATCTCAAAGTCCCAAAGGCTACACTGGAGACTTCCTTCAAATATTTAAAGACTAATTACATTACTGGAGGGTTAGCTCAGCGGTTCCGGCGCCTGCCTAAGCAAGCACAAGGTCCTGAGTTCGATCCCCAGTGACCACATACAATGTTGGGCGTGGAGACTCACGCCCACCAGCAATCAATACCATATACCACAGTGCCGGGAGTGGTGGCTCACGCCTGTAATCCCAGCACTCGGGAGGCAGAGACAGGAGGATTGCTGAGTTCAAGGCTTGCCTGGGCTACATAGTGAGCTCAGAGCCAGCCTGAATTACAAAGCGAGACCCTGTCTCAAAAACAACAACAACAAAAAACTCTATAACCCAGAAAATAGAAGATAGTATGTTTCCTATTCATTTTAAGAAAATGTTACCCTGATACTAAAAATAGATGAAATGAGTACAGAAAAGAGAAAACTGTACATTAATATCCCCCATTAATAACAGAAGCAAAAACTTCCTTAACAAAATATTAGCAAACAGAATTGAGCAAACATATAAAAATTATTATATATAATATTAGTTTCTTTTACAATGAAAACTAAGATTTCACATATACAGCTAAAATGAGGGAAAGTTTGACTCATATTTTAAAGGGAAATAGTACATGGTCAGCGAGCTCCAAGGCAGAAACATTATGGCGGAAAGATGCGGTCAAGCACAGCTCAGTTCATAACGGCCTGGAAGCAAAGCAGGCGAACTGTCAGAGAGGATGGGCCAGACCCCGACAGATTCCCCGGTGTCAAGCCTCCGCGGCCCACTAGGGGACACACGGATGTGTGGTGGACTTCTCCCCTGGAAAGATCCCAAGTCAGTCCGGTTGACACTCCATCCTCATAGCCATGTACCTCTTGAACAAGCAGGGTATATTCCAGGGGTACAGCATCCTGCTTCAGCATCCAAAAATTACTAATGAAACCTACCATATTAAGAGCCTAAAGAAAACAAAATACCATTTTATTATAGCTATAGTAAGAATACAGAGTGATACTGACTGAAAGGTCATGTAGAGCAGTGGGAGACAAAGATTCACAACATAAACCACATAATTATTTTGAATTGATTTTGGTGAAGGTGGAAAAGTAATCCAACAGAGGAAAATGCTTTTTAAATGCATAGCATGGGAATAAATAAGCATCCATATGGTAGTTTATGTAATTTAACTAAAGTAATGTTTTGATGACCAAGAGTGTAATATTGGTAGTTGAGACACTGTCAGCAAAGAAAGAAAATATCTGAGTTTGAGACAAAATCTGGCATAACAAGCATTTGCCATCTATAGCATCCAGTTGCTCTGGAAGTAGCTAAATACCCCAAAGTCATCTCCCTGCTCTCTTCTCCTGTTGAGTTGCCAACTGATTCTTAAAATTTTATATTATAGCATTTTATATCGACCTTGAAGGATTTTAGAATTGGAGATGTTTACATATTTGTTATATTTAAAGCAACAGTCATTCTCTAACATTCATTTCCCTCCTTCTCAATTACTTGTTTATGACTTGCCTGGGCTTTGGTGGACTGCCTGGGAATCTATCCAGCACTTGTGAGATTGTTTCTAAGATAACATGCATTCTTGGTTCCCAATGCCCTAGTTACAACAGAATTCTGTGAGCACAATAAGTATTGTTAACTCAATGATTCAGTGAACAATAGGGGAAAATATTAATAATTCAGACTATTCTTTAAGTCTCGATTTTTTTTCCTAAATGACGATTTCTCCCTTTTTAATTTGTCATACATTCCTTAGGTTGAGTTTTTTTAAATTTTAGATTACACTAAAAAGTTGAAGGATGAAATCTTTGGATGGGGTGATGGATGGACAGTGTTAGTTTCCAGTGTGGATATACAAATGGTATTGGGAAGGTTTTCTGTTATCCTTGGGTCAGTTGACTTATATGGGATCCTGAGGAAATGTATACTCAGTTTGTAGAAAATGATTCTTTACAGTGATTCATCTACCTGTGATTAAATGCAAGAGCATTTTCAAAACTTTTATTTGAATGACTTCTCTGAAAGAATGGAAAAGTGAGGCTGGGCTCATTCTTTGGCCATCTCTTATATGATCTAGCTCTCCAGTCTCTAAAAATCACGACCTTTTGCTGAGAATACTTTGACAAGGGCATACACATGTCATGGATTAGCAACCACTATGGATTAGGAACTCCTTAGTGTCATCCAGAAGCAGGCACCAGAATGTAAATTGTAATGCTGGACTGAACGTGTAAGGGATTTCAGTTGCTTTTGTTGACAGCATCACGGGCAAAGGATCAGGCTGATGGGAAGCTGCAACCTGGATATTACTACTGATAGATAAGGAAGAAACTACAAATCCTGCAAACCAAAACAGAGCAGTCATTCAACAAAGGCTCACTGACAGCACTCCATCAACATAGTAATAGCTTGGGATATTTCATTCAAAAAGCATTTTCTACTTCATTATATCTTTTCAGCAAATATCCTTTGCCACAAACTTACATGTTTATGAGGCATATCTGACAGCACTGATATTTATTATTGTACAGCTATGTTGGATTAAGTGTTTTGTATAAATTATTAAACACTTAAATGTTAATTTTAAGTGAAACTTTTTGTGTTGGGAATGTGGCTATAGACTGTTGTCCTATGAGAAGAGAAAGAACGTATCATTTCACTACACTAGTCCCATACCATAGTAATCAGTCAACACTCAAATTTAGAAGGACTCATGCATGCTTGTCATATCCAATGATTATAATATTCTAGCAAATCTAAGGTGTGAAACTTAGCTCAAAACTCATTTTATTTATCAGTGCTTCGTTTTTTTTCACCTGTGAAATAGTGATAGTTAAAAAATGCTATCTCCACTCTACTGTACAAAACTCTGACACCTTCAAATTTCACTGAACACACATCTCTAGAATATCTACAGTGTGATAGACATGGTTTTTCAAAACTGAAAACATTACAGTGAACAAAACATCAATAACCCTGCCCTGGAGTTTATATTTCTGTGGAAGAAAAATACTCAATAAATATGCTTATAGAATGGTGGTAAATAATATGGAGAAAAATAAAGCAGGATGAGAACAAAAAGAAAGTATTGCAAGGCTGGATGAGGTAAATCATAAGACAGTCTGGAGGCCCTCATAAGTGAGATACTAGTTGAGCTGAGTTCTCACGAAAGCATGGAAGCAGTCAGAAGGCTATGTCCAGGAGCAGTGTGCTAGACAGAAGGACAGGAAGTGGGAAGGCCCCAGGGGGGCGAGTGTGGTGGAAGGAAGTGCATAGGAAGGACAACAGGATGCGTCGCTGTCCAGACGACCAGGAGCATGACTGCTAGAAGGATTTTTAGAAGTCACTCTGAATGAGATAAAGAGTCACTCAGACATGTGAAGTACAGGATGGATAATGTGTTTTAAAGATTTTTCAAGCCTAGTGTTACACTTCTGTTTCCATTTTTGTACTATAGTCTATGTTATAGAAATATAACTAGTCACATATGGAAATTAAATTTTGTATTTGATATCCTTGACAAGTAAAATGAGCTGATAAAATTCTTTCTGACAAAAGTAATCAATTTTTTTTTTTTTTTTTTGCTTTTTGAGACAGGGTCTCGCGTTGTAGTTCAGGCTGGCCCTGAGCTCACTATGGTGCCCAGGCAAGCCGCTGTGAACTCAGCAATCCTCCTGTCTCTGCCTCCCGAGTGCTGGGATTACAGGCGTGAGCCACCACGTCCGGCATTGAGGTATGCAGTATTTAGCCTAGGCTATGCTTGAACTTATAGCGATCCTCCTGCTTCAGTCTCCCAAGCCCTGGGATTACAGGCATGCACTACCATGCCAGGCTACTTTGTCCTACTTTAAAATGACAAAATGCCAATATAATTTGTCATAGTATCCAGGTTAAATATATATCAAATGGTATTAAGTGTAATCAAAATGTTTTCCAACTATCACTACCTTCCATCTCCATAAAACTAAAACTCTGTGCCCATAAAACAGAATTCCCCATTTCTCTCTCACCTTGCCTTCACACCTGACAACCAACATTCTACTATTTCTGATTTTAGTGACTTCAAAGTTTTTCAGAATGGAGAGTCACATAGTACTTGTCCTTTATGATTGGCTTATTTCACTTAACATAATGTCCTCAGTTTACTTATACTGTAGAATATGTCAGAATTGGTTGCTTCTTTAGGATATTCCACTTCCTGTAAATACTGCATTTAGCTCACTGTTCATTTTTGGATGTAATTTCTGGTTGTTTTCATGTTTAACTGTTGTGAAGAATTCTGTGATAAACACAGGAATACCAATATCTTTCAAACATTCTAACTCTGTTGTCCTTGTGTATCGAGTCATGGTTCACTGGGCCTGTGATACTAAGATGTCCAGTGCTTCAGTACTGTGCTAAATAGAAGTGGTAAAACAGGCATCTTTATTTTCCATTTTCTTTTTTTTTAAATAAATTGAGTTTATTGGCACATTTCAGGACCACATTATGATCACATTCATCATTGCAAAGTTGTACTTGTACATGATACATCTTGAGTCTTATTTTTTCTCATTTCCCCCACTTTGTTCTTAATATTAGAGAATTTTCAGTCTTTTATCATTGAGTAAATTTGCATATGTGCAATTTTCACATATAGATTGTATTATGTCAATGGGTTTCTTCTATTTCTGGCTATTGAACGTTTCTATTGTATTATGAAACAAGGGCTAGATTATTGTGCATCGAGATGATAGTGTTTTCTTCCAATTAGTATAGAAGAGTACATTGAATAATTTTTATGTATGGAACTATGCTTACTTCCCAGTAATGAATAGTACTTATTCATGACATATAATCCTTTTACTATGCTATAAAATTTGGTTTACTAGGGCCAGAGATTTAGCTCAGTGGTTCCAGTGCCTGCCTAAGCAAGCACAAGGACCCTAGTTTGATCCCCAGTAACCACAAGCAATAATGTTGGGCATGGTGACTCACACCCACCAGCAATCAGTACCACATACCACAATGCTGGACGTGGTGCCTCATGCCTGTAATCGCAGCACTGGGAGGCAGAGGCAGGAGGATTGCTGAGTTTGAGGTTTGCCTGGGCTTCATAGTGAGCTCAGGGCCAGCCTGAACTACAAAAGGGAGATGCTGTTTCAAAAAAAATTGGTTTACTAATATAAAACTTATTTAAATATTATTTAATTCAATATAGAAATATTTTGTTTAATGTGTAATAAATATAAACTGTCTTTTCAGATATTTATATTCTTTTTATATAAAATCTTAGGAGTCATATATGCTTTTATATTCGCAGTGCCTCTCAGTTGGAGAGCATACATTTCAAAGTGCTCAGTGGCTGTGTGTTTAGCAGGTACTTCACCGTATAGAACAGCTCATACCACTGTATTGTGAATTATTTGCTAGTAGAATATAAAAGAGTTCAGCAACTTTAGAAAGCAGCTTGATAAAAGCTTAAAAAGTTAAAAACATAGTTACTAGTATGACCTAATAATTCAACTTCCAGTTATGTGCTCAAGAACCATGCTTCATGCAAGAATGTGTGTGAATATTTATACAGCATTATTCACAATAGACAAAATGTAGAAATATCCTAAAGTGCTCTCAAGTGATAAATACATTTGAAAAATTGTGACATATCTATGCAACAAATTTATTCAACCATAAAATGGTATAAAGTACTAACCCCTAATAAACATGGATGACCTTAAAACTATGGTAAGTGAAGGAAATCAGACATATGAAGAGCTCAGTTCCATTCATATGAAATATCCAGAGTAGACAAATTCATAAAGACAGAAAGTAGACTATAGTTTTCCAGCATGGGAAATGGCCGATAGTAATATGAGATTTATCTTTGGAATACTGAAAACATTCTGGGATCAGACAGTGGGGAAGCCTGTATAAATGTATGAATATGTTAATAAACCTCTAATTGCATTTTTAAAGTATTAATTGAATGGATTTATATTACAAGTGTAAAAGAGATTTTATAAGAATAGATAAAAAAATAGGAGAATCAGAAGACTACAGGAGAATGCTGGGACTAGATGCTTCTTGGACCACAGTAGCAGCACTACATTCACTAAGATATATTAAGCTTCTCATCATATATTAAAAAATAGTACCAAAGACTGGGTAAAACTCTTGGAGACATTGGCTTAGGCAGAGACTTTATGAATAAAACCTCTATAGCACAAGAACTAGCAGAAAGAATCAACAAATGGGATCTCATTCTACTGAAAAGCTTCTGCACAGCCACAGAAGTCGCTGGCACTGCTAGAAGACAACCAACAACATGGGAAAAAATCTTTACTAGCTGTTTTTCAGACAAAGGGCTATTATCTACAATATATAAAGAACTCAAACAGATCAGCCTCCCCAAGTTTAAAGACCCAATTCAAAAATGGGCATCTGAAATGAACAGGCACTTCTCAGAGGCAGAAGTCAAAGCAGCCAAGACACATATGAAGAAATGTTCAACATCACTGGTCATTAGAGAGATGCAAATGAAAACAACACTGAGATTTCATCTCATTCCACAAAGAATGGCCGCGATCACAAAATCAACCAATGATAAATGCTGGCGTGGCTGTGGGGAGAAAGGAACCCTTCTCCACTGTTGGTGGGATTGCAGACTTGTGCAACCATTGTGGAGATCTGTGTGGAGATTTCTCAGAAAACTAGGTCTAGGGGTTCCATTTGACCCAGCTAT
>PVIC010008790.1:0-24571 GCA_004025085.1 Thryonomys swinderianus
GCTGACATTTCCACAAATGACATTTTCAGCACCTGAATAAAAGATAAATGTCTGTCTTTGGATATGAAGAGATGTTACACTAAGGAATCAGACCACAAAATCCAATAATTTTACATTTTGAATGTAATAATTTAAAATTCTTATTTCAAATGGAAAAGATCATAAGTTATGTAGAGAAGGGCTCTCAGGCATCTGAGCTCTTTGGTATTTAAAGGTAAATACTTTTTCAACATTGTGTATTTTTTTCCACTTAGGGTCTTTTCATGTGGAATGTTTTACTCAGGTAAAAATATGAATAATACAGGTGATATTTTGGGGGGGTAATTTTCCATTTATCCATAACTTTTCATGTTGTTTCCTCCATCACTTGTCATTTCACCTTAAAACATATCCTATTATGTAAAAAAAGTTCCATTCGTAATTCAAAATGGGCTAGAGGATCCAATTATTCATACAGAATTCTGCGTTCTATGATACTTTAGAAACATTACTCCTCAAACTTCAAATGTACAGAGCCTAGTGATACAACATGATTCTGTACTTTAGAATTTCTAATATACATTAAACTACATAAAGAATTGAAAGGTGTTTCACTTCAGAACCATGAACTCTCCTCATTGTTGGAGTCCTAAAGAGATAGCAGGAAGGCATTTTGCAGCATATGGGATTGTTATGGAGGTCCATATGCTTTGTAGCAGTTGGTGTTCAATTGAAAATGTGTGAAGTCAAATAAAAATGTGGCCCAGATGACAAAATCTAATTACCAGTAGCAGCGTCAAACTGTGGCTTTATTGCAAACTACTTATATCATTTTTGTGCCACTTTACAAAAAAAAATCCTTGGAAATGTATATTTTTTTGCAAATGTTTAGATTATGATAATATATTTCCCTTCTTTGCAAAAGTAAAAGATTAGATTTTACTTACAGACTAAAGAAACACTTTCCCTCTTCTCTAAAAACCACTCAAAGTCAATAAGCTGAATAGAAAACTAAATTCAAAGTCACCAGGTCATCCTTACATACACAGCTGATATCTGATTCTAAAGCTCACATTCATATTTAACCCACATGTAGGTTTCTGCCTGTTTGTGCATGCGTACATGTGTGTCCATAATTACGTATGTGCCACATCTAGGAGTACATGTATAAACTAAGACGAAAAACTCATGAATAAATACATAAATTAAGATCAAGAAAGCACTGCTCTTCAAAGTAATGGCCTCATCTGAAATTAAAGACTAACAAGTTCTTTTTGGAGTCATGAAAGCATATAATCAGGTCTAACTGGGTATATTTCCTGATCCAGATTTGGAGCTTGTTTTTGAGAATAATAAGCTCATGATTGAAAAGGGAATCATATAAACAAAGCATTGGTTGGATGCTTCTGACCGGAAAGAGATATTATGCATTATGAGCAGCCTTTGTGCAGAGTATCTGTTCAGCAGGGAGACATGACAGTTAAAAGAACTCACACTAAATAGGAGGTTACAAGCAGATGTTTTACTCTAGAGGACGTTTTTGTTTCCATTGTGACAAGAATATCCAGAAAAAAAAATCTTGTTTTTAAAGCATTAGTATCAAGACAATCAAGTAGTAATTAGCTAAAGAAAACAGCAAACATGTCGCAGCACAGATAAAAATATTAACTAAGTGTATGACTGCCAATTAAAAATTCTTGCTGAAGAACACTTTTCCATAAAACAAGGGTACACGATGAAAATTAAATACTTCTCAGTATTTATTAAGGAATGCGTGTAATTATGAAGGTAGAGGGAGAGAATGAGAGAGAGAAAGAGAAAAAGATAGATGGAGACAGAGAAAAAGAGAGAGGAGTTGGTGGAATTTTTTTGTAATATGCCTAATACTAAAGCAAGGCCGAAAGGAGAAAAAAAGCAGTCAAAACTGCAGTGAAAGTCTGAAGGACAGCAAGGAAAGGTAAAATGAAAGGAAAGAGGAACAAAGCAAAGCACTCATCAGAAATTAATATACTTATCTTCATGTGTGTCCATGCTTATTAACTTTTTTTTTTTTTTTTTTGCTTTTTGGAGACAGGGTCTCGCTTTGTAGTTCAGGCTGGCCCTGAGCTCACTATGGTGCCCAGGCAAGCCGCTGCGAACTCAGCAATCCTCCCGTCTCTGCCTCCCGAGTGCTGGGATGACAGGCGTGAGCCACCACGACCGGCATTGTGGTATGCGGTGTTGATTGTTGGTGGGCGTGTCTCCACGCCCAGCATTATATGTGGTTACCGGGGATCGAACTCAGGACCTTGCGCTTGCGAGGCAGGCGCCGGAACCACTGAGCTAATCCTCCGGCCCTGCTTATTAACGTTTTGTGAGGCTATTTTACTATCTGAAAATGGTTCCTTAGGTGAGTGGGAAAATCATTGCTGAATATTTCACTGCTCTTTGCCTGTCAAAAAGAATTTGCTTGCTTAACTTCTTACACTCAGTAAATCACTATTTTTTTATGTTTTGCTGCTACTTCTTTTTCTAATGTCAGCAAAATTACGTTGTATGAAATAACAAAAAATGTATTTTTAAACCTAAATTTGTACACATGTGCTGTAAATGTTGCTTGTATTTTAGAGGTAAAAGTAACCTTTAACTGGAAAACAATTTATAAAAAGGGCATTCATCTAGAGAATAGTTAAAAATGAAACAAAAATATATGTATATTTATATGAAACACAGTTAGAGAAAAAGGCAAAAAATAAATGAAAATTCAAAATATAGGAAAAAAATAAGCTCTTTAGAGAATCAAATAATTGGACAATAAAAGGCAAAATTTATAAAATATTACAAATTGTTTTAAAATTGTCATTGTCATTTGTCCAAACATATGCATACTATTTTGTTTCAAAAATTGACAAAATATTCAGATTAAGTGTAAAAGACAAATTTTAAATTTAGTAACTATATAAATTCTCCACTCTGCACTTTTAATAATAATGTAATTTAAATTTTGATAATATTAGTTAGACTGAATTTGTATAAAACTAGAATTTTAGAACAGAATAAATGTTTATGAACTCTGATGACAGATTCTTACTAGAATTGTTATTAAAAATCTAAAAATTTGTGATTATTCTTTCGGTCATGTGAGATAATATCTGAAATAATTTGGTAGGAAAAATCATAAAGTTAAATGTTTTAATTATTACACATTGATATATTTTAATTTCCAAAATACTCTCAAAACTAGGATAACAGAACCCTTAAATAAATGAGAACTGTTATATAATTTATTAAATGTAGTTAAATAAAAATTCATTGTTGGATCTATTTACTTGTCATAAACTGTAACAAAACATAAGTTAATTCACCCCATAAATAAATTCTAATATTAACACCAAATTAACCTGTAGAAAGTAGAAGAAAAAATAATGCAAAATATTATAGAAAAAATATAAGCAACTGACTGTAGAACTTTAAAATCAGATGAAATAAATTTGAGGAATGATGTTTCCTAAATTTTGTGGGGACTTTTTTTTTTTTTGACATGGTCTTGCTTTGTAGTTCAGGCTGGCCCTGAGATCACTAAGTAGCCCAGGCAAGCCTCGAACTCACAGCAATCTTCCTGCCTCTGTCTCCTGAGTGCTGGGATTACAGGCACGATCCACTGTGCTTGGGTGTGGGGGCATTTTTTATAATTTAGGGAGTTTCTGAAATTCTACTTTTTTAACTCTAAAATTAGCTACAAAAAATCATGCTAATGTATATATGTATATACACATATATATGCTTCATTAACTCATTATATATTATTTAATAATAGCTCAAACTTCAATATAATAATTATAATAACAAGAATTAGCTATAACTCAAAATATCCATAATTTTACTTGAGATTATCAGTGATGTGTATTAGTCATCAAGTCGGTCTTACTACTAACATTGACAGTTTGTTTGGTTCCATTGCTAATCTAAGGTAATCACAAGGTATTTTAAGCCTTTTGATTAAATAAGAATATAGATGTATATAATTTTTCTTTCTCACATATGCTGATTCCTTATCTTAACATAAGCTGTATCAAATCAAAGGAAGAAAATGGCACTAACATTTTTATGACAGTTATGCCCAATCACACATAAAAGTAATTCAGTTAGAGAATGGCAATTAAAAACTAACAGAACAACCTCTCACCCTCTAAATACGTAAGTTTTGGTATACGATGTATCAGTAAAGATAAAATTTTTTTTATAAACTACCATAAAAATTACTTATCATAACGTCTATATGTTAAGGGCATATTGTGCATGTACTGACACAGAGAGTTCACGTGAATCACAGAGCATTGTCTGGGACATGCTCCCTACTCAACAGTGAAAGTGTAATATGACAGACATCCCATATTCATGGACACGTGGCTCTCTCTCAAAGGAGGCACATGAGGAAGAAGGAAACAGAAGATTTGGGCACCTGAGAGGACAGGCGTCACATTCCTTGTACAAGTTTCTTTCTTTTGTTTGTCATCTCTTTAAAAACAAAAAGACAGCATGCCAGGTACAGAGGCTCTTGACTAGAATCTCAGCTACTAGGAGGCTGAGGCACAACAGTAAGACCAGCCTGGGCAAAACCCCGGCTTAAAGTGTAAACATAGCACAGTGAATACTGCTTAGTAGCACAGTGTTTAATGAATATAAGACCTTAAGTTCAGTCCTTAGTACCACACATATTTTTTAAAGAAATGATCAAACTATTAACATGGCTAAAAAGAAATAATAAAGATATAGGAATTGTTCTCTACTTTAAAAAGAGCTGTCTCACTTAGTAGAAAGATGGAAGCAAAATGATTCAGTTTGAATATACTTTTAAAATTGTGACAGTCCCTCCTTTGTGACCAAATTCATCCAGACATAAGTTAGATATAAGTCACACACCAAGGGCTCTGGCAGGGACACAGGACAGACGTATCTGATGTGAACAACTAGCCCAGGCATTTTTTTTTTTTTTAACAGTCCACAACAGGTCTCTACTTGTCAGTTTGGTGATAGCAGAGCGCAGGATCTGGGGACATGTAAATAGCTGCGTGTGTCACTTTTTCTCCAGCCTGCGGAGCTGAGCTCTGTGACAGAAGTAGGCAGCTGGGCTTGTTGATAGCTATCTGACAAAAATAAAACTCGGCAAAAGACATATTTTTCGCTGTGTCTGCTCTGTCACCAAGTCTAGCGTGTGAGACGGCAGAGGGAAGACCAAGCAGGTCTTTGGATGATCTCCATAACTGAGAGCTAGGGGGGTCCCGAATACATTAGTGGGGTAAAACCCCACGGCGTTGAGAGCGCACGCAGCGACCTCGCTCTACTTAACCGGAGACTGTAACCGCCGCAGCAGGAGTCACATCTCCGTGACTGTCCACTTGCTTTCGGTGACAGACATGCCAGACCGTTCATTAGTGCTATTTATGACACTTCACAGCAGGCCAGTTCAGCGCGCAGGATTTCATATTCCAACTGTGCACTGTGTAGGAGTCATTTCAAAAATACTGAAATTATCTAAGCCTCAGTAATCGCTATAAAAGAAGAATAATTACCAGTACCTCATGTTGTGGGACCAATAATTAAATAATAGAATGTGTGCAATCTACTTAATAGAGCGACACTTCGGGGCTTTCAAGAAGTGGCAGGTTGTGTACGTGCTTACTGGGCTCCCAGACGGGGTGAGCTCCAACCGTTACTGCCGCGCTTAGCACGGGTGCAGCTGTTGGGCTGGGCTTTCTCGGACATCAGCCATTCGTCCTCACTACCCGCACAGGAGTGTCTTATGCATCCTAGCAATGAAGAGATTCTGTAAGCTCACAGGGCAAAAGGGGGGACGAGGTGGGGAGATTAAGAAAAAAAAATATGATAGAGCAAGTAAATGCTCATCCACTGCGCTCTCCTGTTATAACTTAAGATACAGATACATTGGGAAATCTCCACACATTGCCCAATGACTTTTCCCAACCGGTGCAAGCTCGATTCTAGGCAGTTTTCAACTCTACAAAAATCTTCCAATAAATCTTAAGAATCTTGCAGTAATTCCAAAGTTCCAGAAATTTGGAATATTTTCAACTTGTCCTAAAGAACAAAATGAAATAAATGGAATATAGTAGAAAGAGTAAAGACCTGTAGAAGCAAGAAAAATAATTTCACAAAGAAAAAGTATATCTGGTAGGTTGGTGTTATCACCATTATCATTTAAAATTTCTGCTTTAGAAATTCAAATATGAAGTCATCTTTTTAACCTATTAGTCTAGGACTATGAAAACGGAGCACCCTGATATAACTATTACTACTTTTATAATATAATTAATAGCTTTTTCAACTGAAAATTAGATTTTCATATTGCTGATATATTTTCATATAGTAGATTTTATACTATAATTACAATAAAACCATTTATTATTTATAATTGAAATCTTTAAATTTTCCTTTTTACAAAAAATAATCTACTTTCTGAGACACTAAAATAATTTTATTCATGTTAAAATATTTACTTTTACAATATGTCCAACTAGATATTATGACAAAATAGATTCTTTTACTCATATTAAAAAAATGGAAGAGAACAAATTTTTTAAAAAGAAACACATTCATATTGAAATCATCAATCACATGGGAAGACTTGAACTTTGGATCATCATCCAGAGTTACTTCAAATTAGAGGAAAAGGCAAAGCTTTCGCATCAAATTCCAAGTTGACTCGCCACTAAACGCTGGCTTCTCAGTATTCGTGAGGGGTTTGGACTCTCCATCAATAAAGCTGCCTTTGGCTAGGGTCACTGTTCAAGGAGGTCCCCAGCCAATGAGATCCCAGGCAGCTAAGAGAGTGCCTGGGGGAAATATGTAGCTGCACAAGCTTATCCCACAGCACGATGATCTGTCCTGCGTATGGATGCTATGTCAGCACTGGTACAGAAGTGATGCTCCCAGGACCATTCATTCCATACAAGAAAAGATCGGCTGCTATTACAAGATCAACAGTAAATGCTGGTCAGGCTGTGAGGAGAAAGGAACCCTTCGCCACTGTCAGTGGGATTGTAGACTTGTACAACCATTGTGGAGATTTGTGTGGAGATTCCTTAGAAAAGTAGGACTAGGGGTCCCATTTGACCCTGCTATCCCCCTGCTAGGAATATACCCAAAGGAATTTAAAAAACCACATTGGAAAGACAAATGTACACCCTTATTCATAGCAGCTCAGTTCGTGATAGCCCAATTTTGGAAACAACCCAAATGCCCCTCGACTGGAGACTGGATAAAGAAGATGTGGCTTCTTTTTAAAATGGAGTATTATTCTGCCGTAAAGAATGACAAGACTGGGCTGGAGATTTAGCTCAGTGTTTCTGGCGCCTGCCTCGCAAGCGCAAGGTCCTGAGTTTGATCCCCAGTAACCACATACAATGCTGGGCGTGGAGACTCATGCCCACTAGCAATCAATACCACATGGCACAATGCTGGGTGTGGTGGCTCACGCCTGTCATCCCAGCACTCGGGAGGCAGAGGTAGGAGGATTACTGAGTTCGCGGTGGCTTGTCTGGGCTACATAGTGAGAGCCAGGGCCAGCCTGAACTACAAAGCGAGACCCTGTCTCAAAAAGAAAAAAAAAATTGCATTACCATGGATCAGATTCACAGTATAGATTTGTTAAGCTCTATTAGAGATGTTCACTGAAATAGATTGGAAAATTTACTGTGTTGACCCTTTGTCTCTCATAATATCAAAATGTTATACTTTATTCTTACTTGCGGGTTGTTTATGAGAGAAAATTAGGTGCAAAGCTCATTTTAACTTACAGATATGCTGTATGCCATAAGGTATTATTGTGGTTAATTCCTAACTCTACAAAATGATTGATAAACCACACCCAATTCTTTCCAAGATTTTCTTACCATTCCTTTCAAAACACAAACATCTCTTGCAGAGAGGAAGCTACAGAAGGAGGGAGCACCATCAAAGAGAAGCATACAGCCCCCAATAAAGTGAAGGCCAATAAAAAAAAACTGTTTTCTTTATAAATTTAGTTTACTTCAAGGATTTCCCTATAGGAATGAAAACCCAAGTAAGATAGGTGCAATTCTGATGACAAACGCTTGTTGAACTGTCAAAGATTAATGAGTCACAGAAAACAAAGTTTACTCTTAGTAATTCCTGAAGTATTAGAAACAAAATGAAATGTGTACTAACAAAAACTCGAAGTTTTCATAAAAAAAAACATCCTTCCAAATTCAGACTGTATGGTGAGGGTGAGCATAAAACACGCAGAGCAACAGAAAACAATAAAATGTTATGAATTATAATGGCAAATCAATTTTCCTATTTTGAGCACTTACTGAATGGTTGGAATACTCCTAAAACACCTTAAAAAGTAGATATTGTTATCACTAAGCGTATCATAGAAAGTACATTGCAAGAAATAGTTCAAACTTTTCACTTAAAGTAACCAAGTATTAAATCTAAAATTTAGCATTTCTTAAAATATGGTTGCTCTCATTTACTTATTTCTGTTCCCAAAAGTTCTGATTTTAGGACCATTATACAGTTAATAATTAATGTAAATTTCCAAGATCTAGTATTTATACATCCATCAATATTCATTTTATATTATATGTCATATTTTAAAATATATTATAAATAAATTTAAATATGCAATAATCTGAAGCAATAAACCTAGTAAATGGAGATTAAAATAACATTTTTGGAAAATATATATTTAAAAAAATAAATGGAAATATAAAAATCATTTTGAAAAATATATAATTTCTGGATAAATCAAAAATACCTAGCTTCACAAAACTGTTTTTGTATTGCATTTACAGAAATGTGTTGTTTTCATTTAATGATGTCAAGAAAACCTGGTCTCATTCATATATGTACTTAGAAAAAGGAAAACATTGGGCTGAATTTTCAGATAATTAAGAAATTATTTTTGGATAATTTCCCAAAACCCAACATGTGATGTTTTTACAATATGTCACTTGAAACCATATTGATTTATCAAGTAGAATGTGAAGTGAGCACATACACATATCAAAAAACTCCTGAATCCAGGGTTTGATAATTTTTAAATCAGTAATTTTGATTAGTTTCTTTTTTATAACATATTTCTAAAATAACTCTAAGATAACAAATTTAATGTGAGATGCATGTTTAAGTAAAAACATAATTAGAAGTTGAAACCTTTCAGGTCGGCTTCCAAAGATCAAAATAGATTCTAAAGAAGTTGGGGAATGAATTTGGTTATTTTACTTCAATTCAGCTCCTATAATTATGAATTATTTCAGTCAACATCTTTAAAAAATAGTATAAATAAGGCATTTAATCTAAGTAAAAGGAGGACAAAAGACTGTGTAGTTCAGGTGGAACACACACACACACACACATATATGTATATATACACATATATGAGGTGATAGCGGAAAAGAAATAAACCCTCTAAAATCCAGTAAGGTGACACGTTCTGTGGATCCCAAGCTTCATGTGCTTTAGATAACATTATAAGCCCTACATTATAAGAATCAGAATATATTAAATACTGTGTTAAACCAAATGAAGAATAAACAGTACATTAGGATTCACAATATTCTACCAAGAAATTTATCAGAGGAATAAAAGGGAATCATCTTTATTAGAATTCCAATAAAGTTTGAAACCTGCAATGTTGCTGTGCAGAGCTTTGTGGAGGGAGGTAAGTGCTTAATTTCTTTCTGTTGATTAAGCAATTGCGTTCCCCATCAATGCCTCCTGATCTTTTGATAACTGTCCTCATATAAAGGATGATTTCACTAATCACGCATTTCATCATTTGAATTGCCCCTTATTTGCATTTTATAACTAACTCTTCATGACCATGTATTTATAATTACTTTTATAAGCAGTTTTTCATACTTGATAAGGGATTTTGCATAATTGATAAATAAATACATCAACATAAAAAAACATTTGTTTAATATCAAACAGACTATGAAGGATAGTCCACATACACAAAATGTTTTCTTTTACCATTTCAAGGGTCATTTTCAGATAGTATCTTTCCACTGATGTGAAAATTGCCTTTCAAAATGCAAATAGTTTTATTATCTGGCTATTAATATTGGTAAGAACATTAACTACTGAAAATGATGGAGAAAGACCACAAAATTTGAGAAAATTTTCAACCAATCCTGTTTGAAGCACCAACCATGCTTAACTCTGCTATTTTGTAGTGTGAACAGATTAGTATGTACAAACTATATCATTCTATTCAGTATAACTAATATGTGTTCAGAAAATTTGACAAACATTTGTGTTTTCCTTTTTCTAGTTACTGAATTAAGTTACTGGGCTGCTTTTCTCTGTCTCTGATTTTATGTAACTCAGTTTTCTAATTTACTCTTATGGTTTATTTTAAAATATTTCTTCTGAGCCCTGGTTGCCAGCTGACAAGCTTGTAGAATGTGATTAGATCAAGATGCTTTATTATCAGTGGATTATTCCATTATACCATCATAATTTTATGATACTATTGAGATGAAGTATATTTAGGGTGTAAGGCCTAGTTGAAGGACCTGGTCAAAGTAATATTTTTGGCCATGGACTTGTTCTTCTGGTTCTGGCTATTTCGATTCTCTTTGCCTCCTAGCTGTCATTTGTTGAACATTTTTGCTCCGTCCTCTCTGCCATGATTTTGCACCTCTTAATAAGTTCAAAAATAGTGGTATTTAGCCACCATGGACTGAAACTCTGAATTTATGGTCCAAAACCAATTTTTTTCTTGTAAATTTTCTTTCTCAGATTTTTTTTTTTTTTAACAATGACAGAAACGTAAAACAGATGTCATGACAAATTGTTGGGGATTTAGTAGCTCAAATGCAGTGGCCATGGATTTCTTTCCCAGTGCCTCCAAAAAACATTTTTTTAGTATCTTCAAACAACATTAATGTATGAGCTCACATTTGCATGTGCCAGAGTTCCATCATAGAGGAAGTCAAGCTGAAATCATGATACTGCAGCACTGCTGTCTCACCGAGTTCTTGGAACACCAAACCAATTGTCTTCACAAATTCCCCAATGTTGAGTGTGATTGTGAGCTGTTTATAAAATGTACCAATAAAGAATTCAATTTAAAAAAATGATTGGTAGGAGGCATAGCTCCCTGTGATTAGAAGGCTAAGATTCCTGTTTTCTTGCTAATGGTCAGTCGTGGGCTACTGACACTCCTGTGAGGTCTCCGGTTCTTTGTAAACACCTGCATGAAAGACCAATAACATATACCGAGTTCTTACTTTTGGAATCTCTCCAACTTTATCTTCTTGGAGATTTCACTCGATAGTTAGCTGGCTGTGGGAAGAGGGCATGGCAAAGGGCATCACAAAGAAGAAACAATGGATGAAACCAGAAGGCAGCAAAGCAGTGAGGTTGCAAGGAAGGTACCACTGCAGCAGCAGCAGCAGCAGCAGCAGCAGCAGCAGCAGCAGCAGCAGCAGCAGCAGCAGCAGCAGCAGCAGCAGCAGCAGCAGCAGCAGCAGCAGCAGCAGCAGCAGCAGCAGCAGCCTGCCTCTTCCTTCTGCCCCTCCCAGGGTATTGGCCCTTTGGATTGTCCCACCCACATCCAGGATAAGTTTTGCCATTATCCATACCCAGAATCATCCAAAATCAATTGGTGGACTAATTTAGCAATCACGCTAATTCAGCAGTTTTACCCAGCAATTAACGTCACCATCACACAGACACACATTCAAATTTTTTTGGGTTTTTTGGGGGGTTTTTTTGTACTTTTTCAATTTTTAATAGAAAATCTTTTGGCTAATGCAAAAATAATATGTTGGACAAAAATACAGAAAAGAAGGATGGACTGTATGGGAAATATCTTCAGTTTGATTCTGTGGGCCGTGTCTCCTACTGTTATGCAAATTAGAAAGGACAAAAAGTATTTAAATCTCTTTCATAAAGATGGTGTGAAATATGAAGCATGAGTAGAAAGTGGATATCGCATGTTATCTTACTAAAGATATCTCACTTGAATCCTTAATATAATTAGATGTTCTTAGCATCTAAAGTATCCTCATATAATAAAAAATATGGTATAACCCTCTATAATAATAAATATTGCTAAATCAACTTGAATTTATGTACTTTAAAACCTATTTATTCTTTATCTTCCCCCGAGTTTATTTTTGACTAGCCGTACTGTTTAGACATCAATCTCTCTGTCTCCTTCCCTCATAGTCACACTTTTGTCTGTCTGTCTGTCTTTAGTGTGTGCACACACTAAAGTGATAGCTGTCAGAACAGATTTCTGAATGTCTACATATGTAGTTGTTACATCATTTACATTTTAGCAATTTTATGTTTTAGAATTTTACTAATTATATGAAAGTATGGAAGAGTGATTAAGAACAGAAAGATACTGAACACTTCTAAGAAATTGTTCTTGCATTTTCTCACCAAGAAAGATATATTTAAATAGATGAAGAGATGAATATTTTGATTTTCTAGAATTATTCATTTTGTAACGTGCATGTAATCAAGACATTGAAGAAAATTGAGTAATAGCCCTGAAATGAGACAATTTTAAGTTTTTTGTCAGGACTTTGCTGCTGAAATATTGATGATTTCACTTTAGAGTCATTTTTCTCTCATTAAATGAAAATCAGAATATTTCAGGTTAAAAGACATTTGTGTTATTTCATCAGTCATATTTCATGGCAAACTATCCTTAGGTAATATTGTGTACTAAAATGAAAAAAAAATCACCATTGCCATATAAAAACTTTTTCAGAACTTTAACTTTTTAAAACTGTGTTTTCTAAACCAAAGAGCAATTTCCTCTGTGTTCCATTTCTCTTTAAAATATAAAACATATTCATCCCTTTGTGTGGCCAAACCTTTCTCCAGATGCTTCCACTGCTCCTCTCCCTCCCTCTCCCTCTCCCTCTTCCTCTCTCCTGGCGGACAAATAGATACAGTGACCCTTTAAGAATCCACAGCGAGGCAGATGGCACAGGCGACACAGATGACACAGACCAATCAGAGACTGCTAAATGTTGCATCCTCCTTTGTGAGCACTGCTCCTGCCAGCTCGTCCAATCCCATCCCAAGCCACACTATATAAATGCCTGTAACTTCCGTAAGGAAGGGGAAGCTTCTCAACCAACATATTCTGGAAGTGGTGACTCCGCGTCCCAATCACCCTCCAGAGGTCATCGGACAACGGAGACAGTACGGTACCTTTGTAGTACTATGGTGTTTAAAATACATAAAATAATACAATTAACAGGGATACCAACCTAAATTTTACTACTGTCACCATTCTATTTAGTCAATGATCAGCAACCTTTTTCTAATGGGATTAAATCAAAGGTCATCAAATATTATTCTTTTACCAAAGTGAATATTTCACGTTTATTTACATTTGAACCAAGTACATGAGAGCATCCTCAGATTGTACTTTAACTCATGTTTTACAGTATATGTCATTGAATATCAATTTATAATGCTATATATCTATATAAACAAATTTGCATACGCTTATATATGAATTTGAAATGGATGATGTATTAGTCTGAAAGCTTATTCTTAATTGTTTTGAGCACATTTTCCAAGAACATGTGACAACTGTGCGACTCTCAAAGTTATTAATTAGAATATTAACACAATACCTTTTATAGAATGAATTTCTAATATTTAAATTATATAAATGATTATATTACTATATTATGAGTGTATCTGCCAAATCAGTATCCAATTTAAACTATGCAGTACATTTATTGGCTACTGGTATATTTATTTAGTCTCTTAAACTTTATGAGTTCTTTAGCCCATCTTTGGCTTAAATGATAAGGACAATTTTTTTTAATTGCAAACCATACATTTTTATAGACTGACTCTCAATATGGTTTGACTCGTGCTTGCTAATAATTTGATTTAAATGATGCACTTTGGACAGTAATATCATCGAGGTGATGCTTTGGCTTTCTTGATACATTATATCAGCAGGCATGTGCTGTCAGTTTAAACTATTATTGGTCCCTATTAATTATGATGATATAAATGCTAAGGCAACGCACTGGAAAATTACTGGTTCTTCGTTGTACAAAAGAACCTGATTTTAAAGGAGCTACTTTGACAATATGATAACATCTTGTTCCTCATCAAACATTAACCTGCTGGTTTTACTCTGAGTCTGGATTTTTTTGTCTGCTTCAATTATTATGATAGTTGTTAAGTGATGTTGTTTCTCACACCATCATATCTTCTCTCAGCACTAGAATAAGTCTTGTTCTTACACTTGAAGTGGGCCAGTTCATGCTTATCTTCAGGGATATCTGAAAGTTTGGAAATGGCTCTTACAGGTCTAAGTAATAATGCCTAAGGACCTGCTTAAAATTTAAGTTCTTCTTATGTCACTAGGCCAGGTTACCTGTGGCTTATCCTGAGATAGCCAGTTACACACTTTGCACACGTGACAAGAGGGCGCTAGAGGAGAGGAAAGAGGGTAACGATGATAATTGCGAGGTGTTATATGAGTATATCAACTTTCCACAATTAATGTAAACAGTAAGCACTACAGACATGTATAAAAACTTTTTATAAGAGCAGAAACATAAAAGTTCTTATGGTAATTTTCATGAAGTTTGTCCAAAGCCGGTATTGTTTTGCATAAATTGTAGTAATTTCTGCTTTTGAGGTTGGGCACAGCTGATGTAAATAATTTTGGAAAACTCTGTGTAGAAATCTCCAGAGCTACTTACATTTGCCTGGATATTCTTTCTTCCGTTCTTCTATAGGCATTCATTGAGCAGTTTATTTTCGGTGTAGCCTCTGAAACCTTGTGAAGCACTCAGTTACGTTTTCTGAAATTATAGCACTGTACCATGAGGGAATCTTTTTCTCTTCTCTCTGTTATTTATTCATTCGCTGTTATAGGTTCACACCCATAAATCTTAGCTTTACTGCACAAAAATGTCTATTTTTAGAGGCTCAGGTATTTCAATGGTGTCTAGTGGTTTTCTCTTTAGTTGATGCCGTGTTTGTTAACAAATGTGAAGAGAGAAAAAAAATTCCCCCGTGTTCATGTTAGGTTGATGATCAGTACTCCTTTGACTCTTAGTTAATAGGTTTTATGTGGTAGAGGCTTCTTGGGGAAATTAAGACAAAGCAATTACATTTTAATATTTTTATAAGCCGGGCGTGGTGGCTCACGCCTGTCATCTCAGCACTCGGGAGGCAGAGACAGGAGGATTGCTGAGTTCCAGGCTTGCCTGGGCTACAGAGTGAGCTCAGGGCCAGCCTGAACTACAAAGCGAGACCCTGTCTCAAAAAAAAAAAAAGACTGTTGATTTCAGCATATTAATTTTACTGTTTTTCTTTTGTGATTTGTCTTATTTTGTATCAAAAGTTTTGCTGATTCTTTTGACATTTCAGATTTAGTTTTGTCATGCAAATAAAAGTAATTTTACTTTCTATTTTATGTTTTGAGATTTTGTTTGTTATTTACAACTAGATTAGCAGATATTTTCAATACAATATTTACTAGTAGTCTGGGTCATTATCTTTACTTTTGTTTGTGTTAGAGGAAGTACTAGTTTCCCAATAAATAAAATATTGGCTTTGCAAATAATACAGTTCCTCCCATAAAACTAAGGAAATATCTCACGATGCATCTTCTGATTGCTATATTTTATTTGAGATAGGTATTATTTTTGTCAGTGATTTCCTCTGAATTATAGAACACCATCTGATTTTCTTTTTTCATAGATGTAGTGAAATTATATATGTATATTTCCTCTTATTAAGCAAAGCTTACATTCCTGGAATAAGTACCAATTTCTCAAAGCATTTTATTTTCTTAATGTTTGATGAAACTTTCATTAGAATTTTAAATCAACATTAAATTATTCATTATAATTCATTTAAAATTTTTGGTTATCATGTGGTGATGGCACATTTCTATGGTTATAGTGTGATATGTTACACATTGGTACACAGCACATATCAATTAAAAGGGATTGGCAACTTCATTCTTTATCATTCTTTTACATTTACAAATTCTTCAAGATACTTCACTTTTCAATATTTAAAGATGCTCTGTATACACTCACGCATGCATACACCTTAGTTTTATTGTTAAAGGGTGGATTGTGTAAACTCTCCTATTTTTATTCGATTCCTTTGCTTGTTTCCTTTTGCAAAAACCTTAATTTCCCACCTGCCCCATTTCCTATAACCACTGTAAACTAAGCAAGAGCTTCTTTATCTTTGACCTCTTTCTTCTTCATAAACCATGTCTCCCAGGAGTTACCACCCAGATCAGTGCCCCCCATCTGACACTGACTCCTCTGAAGAAGTGTGTTCCCTCTTCAGTATTTTCATGCTCAGGCTGGATTATCATGATAACAGAGACATCAGGTCGGCTTGCTGTCCTCCTCTAAGAAATTTCTCTGTGCGGTAATGCTTTCCTGGAATGTATAGCTATGGAGGCAAAGGCACTGACATTTAGCTTATCTTCTTTTTTATTGAAGATATTTTTTATTGTAGCTCCCTTAGATGATAGATGTATGAGATGTGAAGACTTTGTGTAAGTGTATATGCCCCAATACAATATTTGCTTTATATTCTGAGAAAATGTGGAGACTCTCCTAGTTACTTTTCTCATTGCTGAGTCAGATTACTCAGCACCAAAAATTGAAGGAGAAAAGGTTTATAGGCTCACAGTTTGTAGAGGTTTCAGTCTGTAGTCAGCAGGCTAGAGGGCAGGGTAGCATGGCCAGTGGGCATCAGAGAGGAAAAGCAGTTCTTGGCAGTCAGAAGACAGCAAAAGCAAGCAAGCCACAGCAAGCCTCCGTTTATTCCTTGTATCTGTCCAGTCTACGCACCCTTCATTCAGGTAGCACTCACACCCTGACTCCTAGGACACTTAATCTTGGCATTGTGCAATGAATCGATCTCAGTATTGCATACTTTAAAATAAGCCACCTACGCTCAGCTCCACCGATGGTCACAAGAGGCTTAGGGGATACCTAGATCCAAACCATAGCAAAAGCTGCAATTATTAGCGGACATACTATTTGCTAGTCACAGCCCTATTTCAAATTCCAGCGTGCCATTTTTAATAAAAGTGTCAAAACACACAAAAGTTCTATTTTCTCTACATGTTACATTTACAATGTGTGACACATTGTGTATACATGTATACATTATATATTGCATATATGATTCATGTATGTCTGCATTATATATATATATTTATATATATATATGTCCCCTTTAACTCATGTATGTGCATGTACATATTTACTTAGAATAATGCATAACAAAGATTTGTAAATAAAATATTACACAACGTGCTGTAGAAATCACTCCACCTTATCATCCAAGTTTCTAATTTATTGTTTTACTGACTTCATTACTGGGAATAGAAGCTTCAAACAGCCTATAAGGGAACAGTAGGAAAAATAGAGAATTGCTTTCATTTCTTTTTTGTACAGCACTCTCAGCTAATATATTCTCAGGAACATTGATTGCTTGTCATCTAGCCAAAAACAGTCCCCAAACACAGGCTCTGAGAACAATTTTGGAAGTCTTACAGGGTAGACTTTTTTGTGATATGAAGTTAAATAAAACTACAGAAAATTCAATTACTTATAAAACACTGTGAATCCTCTTTTATAAAAATATTCCAAGGCATTTGTGTTGGGGATGCCTTTGGGACTTCCTCAGATATGCTCTAAATTTATTTGTAACAAAAAAGCATGGTCCAAGAAATCAGTTCTCTAAAATTTCTTGTCTACTGAAAATAACTACTGTATTGATTGTAGACATGGAATTCATTGAGATTATACTATTTATTTCTATTTCTCATTTGAATCATTTTTTGCTTCTTTCACTTACTACCCATATATGGCTCCTACGTGTTGCGAGGACACCAACTTTATCCATATACTCCATCAATGGGTAAATGTATAAATAACCATCTAACCTTTAAATATCGGGATAATCACTCAGCACGCCAAAGACATAGATGTCACCAGTTTTAGTGCAGATAGTGATTTGCTCTTGGATTTTATCACTTACGATCATTAAGAATTGAAAGGATAATTTATCTTGAAGGTTGAAGCATGTGTCTTTTAACTAAGTGTTATCTAGGGACAAAAAGAAAGAAGCACAAACAGATGGATTAGCTCTCTGTGCATTAAATCTAAAGATACTGAGCTCCATGAATTTTTTTTTGTGTTTTTGCTTTTGTTCCTTGCTCAAGGTCACAAGAGGAATTAGTCGTTCTTCTCTGAAAGACATGTACTGTAAGAAAGTAAACTTTTTGGTCATATCCCTTTTGTTTTATTTTCTTAGAAATACACAGGAAACCACGTTAATTATGTTTATATTCCATTATTCCTAATGTTGCTTTACATGTTTTAAAGGATCAGTTTTAAGCAGCATCTAATAAAATGATGCAGCTGAACAGTGAATACCATAATACAGAACAAAAAGAATTAGCATTTATTGAGACCATATATTACATTCCATTCACTTTAAATCAGGTAGTTCATTTAATAATATATACAGTACCTGTGCACTCTACACAATTTACAACAGTTTTATAGGTGATGAAGTTGAGGATATGCTGCATTCCTAGCCTTTAAAAAGTCATAGTTCTGCCGGACATGGTGGCTCATGCCTGTAATCCCAGCACTCCGGAGGCAGAGACAGGAGGATTGCTGAGTTCGAGGCTTGCCTGGGCTACAGAGTGAGCTCAGGGCCAGCCTGAACTACAAAGTGAGACCCAGTATCAAAAATAAAACAAAAAACAAAAACAAAAGTCATAATTCTGGGGCTGGAGATTTAGCTCACTGGTTCCAGCACCTGCCTAGCAAGCACAAGGTCCCTGGTTTGATCCACGGTAACCACACAATACCTAGTGTGGCGACTCAAACCCACCAGCAATCAGGACCACATTTTCTTATTCAAACTTTTCCCTGCAAAGGACTCCAGCTGAGGAGTGAAGAAGATCGTTCATGCTTTTCACAGGAACTGACTTATGAATGTCCTTTCTCTCTCCTTTGCTGAGGGCTAGTGTTCTCCAGGAGCACACATCTCAAAATACAGCTGTCTGCTTGGTGTTTTTCTTCTTTTTCTTGAAGTAAGGGTGAGGTCTGATCACCTCTATTCAGCATTTTTTTAAAAGTGAGATTCCTCTCAACTGTTTTTTAGTCTCTTACACAGATAGATTATCTCGTGACCCATAATAACACTCCTATAAATTTGTATTAAATAATGTGTGATAGATACTGTGAAATAGAAAATATTCAGAGGGAAATGTGGTGGAGGAGTGAGCAATGAGGGGTAGGTAAAGAAAAAATATAATGGAAATAAAAAAAGGGAAACAGCTCATGTGTTTAGGTGGGGGTTGTGGGGTGGGTAGGGGAACAGGAAAATGTGACAATTAAATTGTGTCATATACTGGTACAAATTCCCCATGTTGAGTGTGATCATGATGTGTATATATAATGTACCAATAAAGATAAAAATTAGAAAAAAAAAGAAAGCAAAACATAGTTCTGAACAAAAACCTTTGAGTATTCATATAATTTCAAAAATATTATTTAAATTGTTTCTAATGATGCAAATGTTCTATAACTTGGATTAATCTCAAAAGTATAGTACAAATAAAACTGAAAATTACATACACAATATGAGCATATTTATTTAATATTCCTAAGGACACAATCTAGAGTAACAGTAAATAAATCAATAATTTTCAGGGACTACAGTTAGGAGGACATTGTAAGTAAAAGGTTATCATAAGGTTGATTGTGTTAATAGATTTGTTTTTAGCCTGTTTAATTTACAGGTATATATTACCTATTCATCTGTTAAAATTCGTGGAACTAAGTACACACTAAATTATGCTCTCAAAATTTATCCTAGCTCTCAGAAAGAATAAAGTAGTTTAATGATTTTTTTCAGGTCACATTTTATGATATGTAATTTCCAATAATATTGCAAGCTACTTATAAAAACATAAGTCCTCTAAAATATACGAGTAGTATAGCATTAGGGGTTTCGTAAACCTAAGAAAGTGATTAAGTACACATAAATAAACCAAAAGTAATGACTGCCTTTATGGAAATTTTTAATGTTTGGATAGTTAATATAAATAATATTCCAATTTTATGCTGATATATTTCCTGGGGAAAAAAGCTTATTTTAAAAATAATTTTGAGCACACTATAAGCTTAAGTTCAACATTATAATAAAATCTATTTGCTGGCCAATAAACAAAACAATTTAAAAATTATAAATCTTTCTCAAATTTCAAAACCTCTTCCATTTATAGTAAGTATGTAATCTTAATTTGGTCTGCATATTGTTTGTGTCACTGATTTTATGTGTGGAGATGATTAAATAAATTAATACTAGTCTAACCTTGTTACTATGACTCAAAGAGTAATTCGTCTTTTCACACTTCATGCAACATTTTTGTCCCTTGATATAACTAGAAATTTTTCTTCATTTGGTACAAATCCACCTTCACCTTCTACTGTATCTTTGTCACCCTCTTGTTCTTGTTTATATGCTCTCATTTGTAATTATCACATTGTACTTAATATGGTTATTGCTGTAATTTTTATATGAAGTAATTTGAATATTTTTATTGCAAGAAAAAATAACGTTTATTTCTTACAGAGGCACACAATATCTGTAACACATTGCTATTTATGCAGTGTTGAATTAATCTATGATGATTAATTACTTAATTGAGTAATAATGCTAACTTTTCTGTAGCGGGAGACCAGTTAGCAAATTAGGAGAAAAATTAAATTGCAGAAAGAAAAGTTGCTATAGTGACACTCATAATCCTTATACGTCCTCCAAGATATGTTTTGATATTTAGAAGAAACAAGTGAATTTAGAAAGCTACACTGCTTGAGAGCTGACAGGTGCCCTATCCTATTATAGAGAGATTTTCTCAGCTTGTTAGAATAAGCCCTGAAAAGCAGCAGACTGACTTCTTCTTATTACACAGCCAAGAGCCAACTAAGAAGTAGAAGACATGTGTCAAATTATAAGGGTGGCACATAGCACCCGTGTGTCACGTTTCCTATCGCAGGACAGAAAACAACAAGGAAACTAATGAGGAGTAGGATATCGCCATGTGAGTGTTTGAACTGATACATATAAAGAGCAGACTCGAGTTCAGTAATGCCTGTTTTATATATAAATATCTAAGAAATCTATAATACATATGCCTTAGAGGTAAATTAATAGCTGTGTTGCCTGCAATATTCAGCTTCATTCTTAGGATAAATGAGGCATCCACCATGAGTAGCCGGCTGACTTAGCAGTAGTTAGGATTTACTGTGGATAAAAATGATCTCCAGATTTCTGACATCCTGACATAGTATTACTTATTTGAGAGATTCTAAATTCCTTGATAGTGACAACTGTTGGTGTTTGAATCATTGGATATCTTACCACACTGTACACAGAGTGTATGAGTCTTTTCTTTTTCTGACTGGATGCCATTTATTGTATATAAAGTGTAATTTGCAGGAAGTGAATACTAATAGCATATTTTAAATATATAAATGAATTTTACATTTTCATCTTCCTGTTAAAATGTAAAACATCCCAAGTTATCACATCTTCATTTCAAAATTAGGTCACATCATGATCAGACAGGTCTAACAATGTAATAGTTTTTCCCAGACAGACATATTGAAATAAGTTCTTTTGAATAGATACTTATAGAGGAATTTGTGAGACTTGGGATACATGCAATTTTAATTAGTATACTGTCAAATATTTCAGTTTCAACTGTTTCCTGGACCATGTAGTTACTTTTGCATGGAATTAATTTTTTTCAATACAGAAGAAGAAAAGTATTGCTGGTCACAGAATCACTTAAATTAAGAACAAGAATAATATGATCTCAGGCTCAGTTTGGATAAGAACAGGAAATTAACTTATTACGATTTTTATGTTGCTGTATCATTTCTCTCTGCTTTCCGCTCAATTTTGTATTTCCATGGCACTGATATTGAATTTATTCTGCTCATTTCCAGTGTTTAACCTTTTATTAGTTTAATCAGTGAATAATACTTACTATCTGAAACTTTTCTTTGAATAATACTCCAAATTAGTGAGTCTGTTTTCTAAAATTGAAGTTGCTGTTTACTTGATTGTATGTTTACATATATAATCATGTTTTATTGATATATTGCAAAGGATAACATTTCCTGATTTTGAAAATTTTATGAATTTTCATAAAAAGGTCAAATTGCATACATTTGTTATGCCTACTTTTTAAAGATCATTATAAATTTATCATTATAGATTTATGTTTTAAGAACTGCACTTTTCTTATACTCATCAATATTTGCAATGCTATGTTTTAAGCTCAGAATTGTCAAATTCATTATTGGTCCAAAACTTTATATCTGCCAAGTGAAGATGTAAAAGTAACCTCTTTTTTTAATAATAACAATCTTTTCCCTAGGCAAAAACTAGGAAAAAGAAGAACACAGTGTTAGAGAAGAGATAATTTCTTCCAGCATCTCCAAATAGGAACAACATAAATAATTTCATTTTACTTTAATACCACATATGTCAATAGTATGTTTAAATTAAATAATGCTGAGATATTGAGAATTTGTTTTAAAAAATCGAATTAATAGTGGTTTGTGGAGTTACTACATATTGCTTGTGCTTGAAACACGCTTGCTAGGCATTCACCGGAATTACTCAGCTAAATCTCCCTGCCCTCAAAAGCACATTTTAACAATATCTTAATCTCATGTATTTCTTTAGAAACCTCCACTACACCATTAATATATAGATTGTCATTTCTTCATTTAAATCATTTAAATCTAGGCAAGCGCATGATTTGGATGTATCCTAAATAATATGACAGACACGTAATTTACAAAACATTAACGATTAGTCCATAACAGGCAAAGCAAATTTCATCACATTTCATGGATTATTTGGTGTGGGGATCCTTAAGTTTTATTTAAGAAATACTATTATCTTGCAAATCTCATGCCAGAGACATTATGCTTGGGCGTTTGAACCCAGTAACGGGACAAGGAAACTAACAGAGGACAGACAGGATCTGAGCAAAAATCTTGTGCAACCAATCCACTTGAATCTTACAGTGACTACCACCACAGTCTCTGGAAGGAGAGAGATAGGCGGATACCAGAAAATGGAAAGACATCCTTGTTCCTGGGTAGGAGGAGCCAATGCCATTAAAGCGGATATACTGCCAAGACTGTTGTAAGTTCAATGAAATTTTAATCAAAATACCAGCAGCGTATTTCATAGATTCAGAAAAAAAATTATCCAAAACTTCTTCTGGAACCACAGGAGACCAAGAATAGCAAAGTAGTTCTAGGCAATAAGGACATGGCAGGGGCATCACAACCCCCATCTTGAAACAATACTACAAAGCCAGTGTGATAAAAAAAAAAAAAAGAGCGTGGTACTGACAAAGAAACAGACCTGAACATCAGTGAGACAGAAGCTGCATAAACAGCTCTTCTGTCAAAGGAGCCGAACACGTGTAATGTAGGAAAGATAGCCTCTTTAATTCCTGACTTGTGACACTGAGAACTGCCTAACAAATCCATTCTGAACCCTTGACACAGAAAATCCTGGGTGATATCAAGGTGTTAAGAGTAAATTCTTTCAGTACTTTTTGTCTTGTCCAATAGTAAAAAAAAAAAAAAAAAAAAAAAAAATTAACAATTTACTAGAAATTGAACTATCTGGGGAATTGAAATCAGCTCTCACTTATCTTTTTTTTAAAATTGAATTCTTTATTGGTACAATTTATATACATCTCAAAATCACGTATAACATTGGGGAATTTGTACCAGTATATGACACGTTAACTCTCATTTTTATCCATATCCCTACCCACCCACACCTCCTCACCCCCTTTATACATGCTCTTTTATTTTTTTGTATCATATTTATTCCTTCCCCTCATCATATTCCCACACCAAGTTTCCTATAGAAATTTCCTACTCTATAAAAACTGTCATACTCTCTAGAGCTCATTTGCATCTACAGGTGTTCATGCCAAAGAGAAGATCTGGAAATTGTCTATCTGTGATCTATTGATTTCTCTTATCAGTATATCCTCCAGGTGTCTCCATTTGCACCTAAATGAATTGATCTTGTCAATCTTTATGGCAGAGTAATACTCCATTTTATATAAAAAAACACATCTTCTTTATCCACTCTCCAGTCGATGGACATTTGGGTTGTTTCCAAAAATGAGCTATCACGAACTGAGCTGCTATGAACAAGGGTGTAAATCTGTCTTTCCAATGTGACTTTTTAAATTCTTTTGGGTATATTCCTAGCAGGGGGATAGCCGGATCAAATGGGACCCCTAGTCCTAGTTTTCTGAGAAATCTCCACACGGATCTCCACGATGGTTGCACAAGTCTGCAATCCCCACCAACAGTGGAGAAGGGTTCCTTTCTCCCCACAGCCACGCCAGCATTTATTGTTGGTTGATTTTGATATCGCAGCCATTCTTTGTGGACTGAGATGAAATCTCAGTGTTGTTTTCATTTGCATCTCTCGAATGACCAGTGAC
>PVIC010008790.1:24671-47369 GCA_004025085.1 Thryonomys swinderianus
CTGAGAAGTGTCTGTTCATTTCAGATGCCCATTTTTGAATTGGGTCTTTAAACTTGGGGAGGCTGATCTGTTTGAGTTCTTTATATATTGTCGATAATAGCCCTTTGTCTGATACACAGCTAGTAAAGATTTTTTCCCATGTTGTTGGTTGTCTTCTAGCAGTGCCAGCGACTTCTTTGGCTGTGCAGAAGCTTTTCAGCAGAATGAGCTCTCACTTATCTTTAAACAGAACTTCAATTTTACGCATCAGTGTTCGATGACAGACAGTGATGGCGATCACACAAGGTGCAATTTCTCAACTAATATTGAGACAAGAGGTCAAAAAAACACAATGGCTTATTGATAAATAAGGCAACACATGGTGATGTATGTTGGGACAGTTTTTCAAAATACTTAAAAAAGTTTTGCATTTAGACAGATTAAGTAACTGATAAATACTAAGTGGTTTCACATTTTTATAATTTATGAATGATTCCTTTTTTTCTTTCTTTAAAAAACAAAGCCCCAGGGACTTTCTTTTTTATTTTGAAGCTAATTCATGGACCATATGTTTAAAAACTATCCTGTAGAAAATACCACATGGAGGGCAAAGGTATTATATATGAAAATTCATCTCCAAGGAGTGAAGAGCGTTTTTGTTTCATGTTGAAGACACTTAAATCAATTACTATGCAAAAATATAATTATATATTCAACAGAGATTTTTATTTAAAAGTTAGAATGAATAAAAAAGAAATTTTCATCAAATAAAATATTGCATTTAAGTGTGAGGGTTTTTATGTTTCAGAATATATTGTGCATCTGTGGGTACAGAAAGGAGAAATGAAGAAGAAGGATTAGTGTAGATTAGGGTCATACAGGGAAGAGAGAATTATCATGGTTAAAGTATTTTTGTGTAATATGAGAAAGCTATTTACTTGCTCCACTAGCAATAGTGCAGGGGTCCCAACTTTGAATTTTGCTTTCTTAAAAAAGTATCTTGTGCTGGGCATGGTGGCTCACACCTGTAATCCCAGCACTCGGGAGGCAGAGACAGGAGGATTGCTGAGTTCGCGGTGGCTTGCCTGGGCACCATAGTGAGCTCAGGGCTAGCCTAAACTACAAAGCAAGACCTTGTCTCAAAAACAAACTAAAAAACAAAATGAAACAAAAAAAGTATCTTGCTTATTTACTATTATTTTATACTTTTCAGGATAGAAAATTTTTATCTTTAATATAAGGTTGTGTTTTTTTTAAACTTTGTGGTAATGATTTTCACCACCTAGACAAATAGCAGATTTGACTTCTAAAGTACCACTTACCATCAAATCTAGTTGGTCCAAACAAATTACTCAAATGAGCATATAAAAGACAGGCATGACACAATTGCAAATTATATATTCTAGGAAGAATGAATGAACATTACATGTATATGAGGTATTGTCTTTAAAATTCAGTGATTCTATGTCTGGGAGTTTTGTCAGAGAAACATTGCTGTTTACAGTGTTTTCTTTTTTTCACAACAAGTAATTCATTTATAGTGATTGAAAATGACCGCTGTGTTAATTTCATGAGTCAGTCATTCAGTCTTTTTAAGGTGAATATTTGTTCTATCCCAGATGCTTTACAGAACTGATAAGGAAAAGAATCCATATTTCATCTCTTCTTTTTCTCTAAACATATACATGACATTTCTCAATAAGAAGTTGAAAAGTGGGCTGGAGATTTAGCTCAGTGGTTCTGGTGCCTGCCTAGCAAGCACAAGGTCCTGCTTTGGTCCCCGTAACCACATACAACAATACTGGGTGTGGTGACTCACACCCATCAGCATTCAGTACCATACACCACAATCCCAGGCGTGGTGGCTCAGGTGTATAACCCCAGCACTCGGGAGGCAGAGGCAGGAGGATTGCCATGGGTTCAAGGCTTGCCTGAGTTACATAGTGAGCTCAGGGCCAGCATGAACTACAAAGAGAGACCCTATCTCAAAAAAAAAATCAGCTGAAAACTAACCTTTACAACATAAGAAAATCAGTCAAAAATTACTTCACACAATTGAAGAGTTCCAAGCAATAGAACTAAACGTTTAATCTTTTTATTACTTGTATATGATTTGTACTTGAATTTACACAATAATGACTGGTGAATTTAAGTGATTCCATTCTCTCTCACAAAGATGCATAGGTTTTTATTACCTAGACCTTGATTTTTAACCCCAGTGTCTAGAAATTTATTACATTTAAGAACTGATTGGGGCCAGAGATTTAGCTCAGTGTTTCCAGCACCTTTCTTAGCAAGTGCAAGGTCCCTGGTTCATCCCTAGTAACAACATTCAACGATACTGGGGGTGGGGACTCATGCCAGGCAATCAGTACCACATATCACAGATGCCGGCCTTGGTGGCTCACACCTGTCATCCCAGCACTCGGGAGGCAGAGGCAGGAGGATCGCTGAGTTCGAGGCTTGCCTGAGCTACATAGTGAGCTCAGGGCCAGCCTGAAGTATAAAGACAGACCGTGTCTCAAAAAAAAAAAATCTGTTAATTTTGTGCATATGAAACCTCTCCGTGAAGGCACATTTTAACGAGTGACAGTGCTGCATCACAGGGACTTGCTGACATCAGAAACAGAGACAAGAAAGAAGGAGAGAATTCTTTCACAGCATGAAATCGTGATCATCTAACTCTGGGAAGTGGACTCGTGTTCGTAGCAGCTGAGGAAGCACAGCCCGCCCCGAAGTCCGCAGCACTTCTGTGAAGGTGGGCGGTGGGGCCCGCAGCTCGGACGTGGAGCTGTGTGAAGACAGAAGGCGTGACGGAAGCTTTTCCAAATACATCAAGGGGAAGATGCAGTTTTGAATCTTTATATTGTAATATAGAACCACAAATACAAATTTTCCTTAATCTCTCTTTTCCCACCGGTAGTAATATACTGCAATGTGACGGTAGTCACAAATGGGAAAAAAAGTGTAGAATTAAAATAAATGGAACCATGTTGCTGAGTCCCTTTGGTCTCCTAAACCGGAGCCGCATGCGCATAAGTAGCCAAGGCAGCCCGCCCGCCCGCTCGGTGTCTGTTAATGCGCGTGACGCTTCTTTAAATATTTAGAAAAGGAGGAGCGAGCAGAGTCCCTGGGGCGACAGCGGCCGCGTGGCGCATTCTTGCAGTGACTCTGACCGGTGAGCTTCGCCGCACTTCGGGGACAGAAAGGAGCTCAAAACAACACGGTTGACTCTGAGTTCATTTACATATATATTAAATAGATATTGCTGCTTGGGAGATAATCACCGTTTTCAATATTTATAGTTTAGAATCAATGGCGACCTCGCTCGCTTTGTACGGTGCCAGGCCAAGACTGCTAATTAGGTTGGGTATTAGCAAATTAGTTTTCTTTCACTGAGTCGCTGGATGATAATTGGAATATGAAGTTCTGGAATGAAAGCATTTGTACTTGCGAGACAGCTAACGTTGAAACAGTAGAAAAGAAGAAATAAGCAGGGACGAAAACCGTAGGGCTGTAGCCTACATTTTTGTTGCAACACAAGCATATCTGTGAAACATACATCCTGCAACACGTACAGCTCAAGAACCATGATTCTGTTTTCACTGTAAATTCCCAATAGTTTAAAACTAGGATTTTACAATAAAATCGGGAGCCATGTGCGAATTTGTGTTTAGACATGGCTCCTGCCACTTATTAAGGGGTGGTGTTGGAGAAACTGCTTCCTTCTCTGCCCCCAGGTTTTCCTGTGTGCAACAGAATTGTCACCAGGACTGCTTCCTGCTGGGAGCTGAATGAGGTGTGACACAGGGTTGATCACTGAACTTTCTAGGTAGCAGCACTGAATTAATGTGATCTGGTAGTGTTAGGCACAAAATACACTCCATTTGATTCAGTGTTTGCCTTAGTGATTTTATTTATTATATGCTTGCTTAATTTACCTGGTTACTATAACCATATCACATTTTTAGTAAAGAATAAAATAATAATCATTGTGCACTCTTATTTTTGACAAGGTTCTGCTTCATAGTTCAAGTTGGCCTTAGGGTCACTATGTAGCTCAGGCAAGCCTCGAACTCAGCAATCCTCCTGCCTCTGCCTCCCGAGTGCTGGGATGACAGGTGTGAGCCACCACGCCCGGCACTGTGGGATGTGGTATTGATGGCTGGTGGGCGTGAGTCTCCATGCCCAGCACTGTATGTGGTTACCGGGGATTGAACTCAGACCTTGCGCTTGCAAGGCAGGTGCCGGAACCACTGAGCTAACCCTCCGGCCCAGCCTTGAAAAGTTTTGAAGACCACCATTCTGTGTAATGATGATTGTTTACAAACAATAATTGTAGATACCACACAAGAAATCTAAGCAGGATGATTCAATATGATTTTAGACAAGAATATTGAATTATCGACTTTGAGAATGTAATAATATGCACTTAATTATAGTATAAAATTGGAGAAATTAATGTTGGTAACGTCTCTGAAAGTCGCTGCAATAGGAATTTAAAATTATTTTATAAAGTTTTAAGAGAAATGTGGCATATGTTAGAGATCATAGAAGCCAAGTAAGTCTTATTAAAAGGCACACAGAAAATAGCAAAAGGAAATGAGGTTCAGGGGTAAGTAATGAAGGTAAAGAAACAATGTCTGGGTAAAAAAAAAAAATGAAACGAAGCTCATGTATTTAGAGGGTAGGGTTGTAGATTGGGTAGGGAATGGGGAAAAAGAGAATTAAGTGGTGTCATATAGTGGTATAAATTCTCAATGTTGAGTGTGAATGTGATGTGCATATATCATGTACCAATAAAGGTTCAACTTTTAAAAAACTGCAAAACAAGAGAAAACTCTAAAACAATACACAGACTATTTAAACTATGGAGGTAAGGTAAAGGGTATATTTTAAATACAAATACCTCTATAAGAAGAGACAAATCACATGAAGGATGATAATACTTGCAGTTGATTTCTAATTGAGATGAAAATACAAGAGCTCAAATCATTAGAGATCATTTTATTACTGTAATGAAAAAAGAACTGTCTCAGCCTCAGAATACAAACTCTGGACAATAGGTGATAGGTAACAATGAAGCTAGAAAGATTCACAGCATATCTAGGAATTAATGAATAATAGTAAATAATTTCTGCTTTATGTTAATTGATTTCGGATAGTCTGGGGAATAGAAGTCCTGAGAAACCCCTAAGAAGATAGAGTTTCAATGCCCAGCAGTGGACTAGTTGTGAGGAAATAAGCAGATTTCTCACCAGAGGGTGCGAATGTCTAACAATACTCAGCAGAACCCACAAGCCCCCTTATTGTATGTGACAATGTTTTGGAATGAGGCTTAGTAATAAAACATTACATAATAAAAGTAAATGCGGGCCGGAGGGTTAGCTCAGTGGTTCCAGCGCCTGCCTCGCAAGGCAAGGTCCTGAGTTCGATCCCCGGTAACCACATACAATGCTGGGCGTGGAGACTCATGCCCACCAGCCATCAATACCACATACCACATACCACAGTGCTGGGCGTGGTGGCTCACGCCTGTAATCTGAGCACTTGGGAGGCAGAGGCAGGAGGATTGCTGAGTTCGAGGCTTGCCTGGGCTATGTAGTGAGCTCAGGGCCAGCCTGAACTACAAAGCGAGACCCTGTCTCAAAAAAAAAAAAAAAATGCTCTGTCCTACTGGGCAATATAGAAAACAAGAAGCAATGTACTAAAACACCTAGGGGAATATTCTGCAATAGTATGAATTTTAAGTGTGTATTATCTATAAATTATCAAACCCATAAAGTGAAAACAATACGCAAATCATTAAAATACCTAACCTTCCTGGAGAAAAACTAAACCAGTATCTACCATCATTTGTAGATGCTTGCGGAAAAGATGCTAGTGCTGAGGCATATGTCAACTTGTGGATATGAAATCTCAGATATAATAAAAACAGAAGAAAAAGTAGGTAAATAATATAATATAGAATATACAGAGACACCATTAATTTCATAAAAGTAATACCAATAATTTACCAATAAATTAAAATTCTGGAGTACTGCTCTGCCATAAAGAATGACAAGTTTCATTCATTTATGTGCAAATGGACACACTTTGGGGGCACACTAGGAAGTGAAATAAATAGGTCACAGATATGTAAATGCCACATTTTTTTTCTGGTATGAGAACCTGTAGATGTAAATGAGTTCTAGAATGTATGATAGATTTGTGAAACAGGAAATATTCAAAGGAAGTGTGGTAGGGGAAAGTAATGAGGGAAAAGAATAAGTATGACTTGAAAAGAAAAAGAAAGAACATGTATATAGGGGTGAGCGGTTGTGGGGTGAGTAGGGATATGGGTAAAAATGAGAATTAACTCGTGTTACATACTGGTACAAATTCCTCATTGTTGAGTGTGATTGTGAGCTGTATATAAAGTATACCAATAAGAATTCAATTTAAAAAATCTGTAAACCATCATATCGTGCATTACATATAAAATCACATATTTACATATTAATATCATTGTGATACAAGCAAGAAAATAATGCATAGCTATGGCAAAACCTTAGCTGTTTAGAATAAAGCTACATTAAAAGAATCAGAACCAAAAGTTGAGATTTTTCAAAAATTACAATTGAATAATAAAAATCTATAAGAAACAGTGTAAATTTTTATGGGGAACCCTAGGGGAAGACTTGTCCTATCAGTTTTTATGAAGTAGAACAGAATCCTGAAGAATAAAAAAAAAATTGAAATAGAAATGATATCCCAGATACATGTTGTCTTTGCTCATTGGAATTTAAACACAGTAATTTGTTGAACCCAATGTTAGAGAAAATTTTTGTGCAGCATAGAAACTAGCTGAGGATTGTCTCGGTGTGTTTGGAGCTACCATAACAGAGCACCTCACACTGGATAAACTATAAAGAGAAGATTATGGAATTATTTAGATCACAATTCTTGTGACTGGAAAATCCAAAGAGTGTGGTTTTAGTCTCTGGGGAGAGTTCCTGGAAGCCTGATAAACGGGTAGAGACTCAGAGGGCGAGGAGAGCGCCTGAAGAGGACAGCAGGCATCCGGGGTGGGCTCCTTTTGCAGCGACTCGCTCTTTCCATGACTAATCTGTTCTCGAGAGACCTGGCCAGGCTCGAAAGATAGACATTAATTGCTTCTGGAAGTGACGCTCCCGTGACCTAGAACACTGTTTTAATGATGCCACCACCTCCAAACTGTCATTCTGGGGGCCGACCATCAACGGGACTTACAATAGGGGTGTATCACGCTTTAAACTCAGCACATATTCAAGCTATACTCGAAACACCACTCTAGGAATGCCTTAGATATAATTAAAGCCCCAAATCAAGAAACTTTAAATGAAGCAAACTGTGCTATGTTGGATCCCGATTCCATTAGCTGTGTGACCCTGAAAGCAGAGCTGTCGCTTGGGTGTGGCAGAAAGTCTGTGAGTGGGGCTTTGGGGGGGCTGAGAAGCCCAGCCCCCTGCGCGGGGCGTGGATTGACCTGAGCAAGTCTCACGCTCCGGGAAACCACTTTTTTTTTTTTTTTTTTTTTTTTTGCTTTTTGAGACAGGGTCTCGCTTTGTAGTCCAGGCAGGCCCTGAGCTCACTATGGTGCCCAGGCAAGCCGCCGCAAACCCAGCGATCCTCCTGTCTCTGCCTCCCGAGTGCTGGGATGACAGGCGTGAGCCACCACGCCCGGCATCCGGAAACCACTTTCTTGTTACACGTACACTGACACATCCTACTTGTGCTAATATTTTTATTACACTGTGGCATTAGTTGAAAGATCAAAAACTTTTACCTAAATCACACTCAGATCTTGATAAATCCTCAAGTTTTAAACTATTCCATATAACTCCTGGGCCTAGTTCCCTTCAGGTCTGCATTAAGGAATCAGAATGGAGACTCTGTTCCTAGCACAGACAGACGTGGGGTAATAACGATGCACCCTGTAGCTGGTAAATAGAGTGAGTGGAAAGGTATCATGCCAGTACCCCTGTTAGCCACTGGCGGAGCAACATTTTTTTCTCTTCTCTCTCTCTCTCTCTCTCTTCTTGTTTCTATTTTTTCTCTCTCACCCTTTGATGCACCCTCAATTGGAGAACATTTTTTTAAATTTGTCATTACAGTTAACCTGATATTTTCTCATATTTTATTGATCTTTATTTTTCAGCAGCTTTATATTCTATGGTTTAATATTCTTTTTTTTTTTTTCTTAGTTCAGGCTGGCTCTGAGCTCACTATGTGGCCTAGGCAAGCCTCGAACTCAGCAATCCTCCTGTCCTGTCTCTGCCTCCCGAGTGCTGGGATGACAGGCGTGAGCCACCACGTCCGACACTGTGGTCTGTGGTATTGATGGCTGGTGGGCATGAGTCTCCATGCCCAGCATTGTGTGTGGTTACTGGGATCAAACTCAGGACCTTGCTCTTCTGAGGCAGGCACAGAACCACTGAGCTAAACCTCCCGCTCTATATTCTAAATTTTGTAAAATTTAAATTGTTGCTGGGCATGGTGACTTACGCCTGTAATTCCAGCATTCAGGAGGCAGAGGCAGGAGGATCGCTGAATCTGAGGCTTGCCCGGGCTATATAGTGAGCTCAGGACCAGCCTTAACTACAGAGAGAGACCCTGTCTCAAAAACAAACAAACACACCTGCAAGACACACTAATAAGTGAAATAAATCAGAACACAGATATGCAAATACTGGATCTTTTCTTTGATATAAGTACCTGTGAGGTAAAGGAGCTCTAGAATGTATGATAGTTTTTGTAGAAGGGGAAATATCCAAAAGTAATTTGGTGTGGGAACATAATGAGGGGAAAGAATAAAATGATTTGGAAAAAAATAAAAGAGTATGTATATAGGGGGTGTGGAGGAGGTGGGTGGGCAGGGATGTGGGTAACAATGAGAATTAACCTGTGTCACATATTGGTACAAATTCCCCAATGTTTTGTGTGATTGTGAGCTTTGTATATAATATACCAATAAAGTTTACTGAATAACGCAAAACAAACAAAACTTTAAATCCTTTTTCTATTTTTATTCACTTTTTTCAATCCATGTGTCTGACAGATAAAATTGTATCAATGTATTTATATATCTTATACCAGTGCATGTAATGCTTAAATTAGATTAAGAAATTAAATTAAGGGCCGGTTAGCTCAGTGGTTCTAGTGCCTGCCTCGCAAGTGCAAGGTCCTGAGTTCGATCCTCAGTAACCACATATAATGCTGGGTGTGGAGACACGCCCACCAATAATCAACACTGCATACCACAATGCCGGACGTGGTGGCTCACGCCTGTCATCCCAGCACTCGGGAGGCAGAGACAGGAGGATTGCTGAGTTCGCGGCAGCTTGCTTGGGCACCATAGTGAGCTCAGGGCCAGCCTGAACTACAAAGCGAGACCCTGTCTCAAAAAGCAAAAATAAATAAATAAATTAATTAATTAATTAAATTTGAAAAAAAATAAGAGATTAGGTAAATATACAAAGACAGCAATATTTCTATAGATGACTTCTGCCATAGGAGAAGTGGCCCCAACAAGCAAAACTAACTAAAAACAAACAAAATAATGTAAAATTACACAGAATTTTTTAAAGTTAAAGAATATAACAGAAATAAATATTGCTGAAATAAAGACTATAGAGCACACTAGGGAAACAGAGCGTGGTCCATTATAATCAATAAAGTAGAAACACTGAAATTTGTGACTGATATTTTCACTTTAGTGAGTGTGCTCTATGGAATTTTAATATGTATTGTCCTTGAGAATTAAGAGCCACTGAAGAAAAAATGTTCCCATCTTAATCAACTCTGAACCAATGTACTGTTGACTCTTGCTTTTTTGTTAATTTGTTTTGTTTAGAAAATCTTACACTATCTAGTTCAGGATTGAAGAGGAAAGTAGATAAAAGCCAGGAAGATTCACAGGACTGGAATTGTAGGAGGTGCAAACTGAAGTGTGTCCCCCATTTTAGAAAGTGCAAGGATAGCAGTGAGAATTAGACAAATAAAGATAGGATCTTCTGAAAATCTCACAGCTTGCCAACGCCTGTTGGCTTCTTTGAAGGAATGTCAACTAATTAAATCTGGCCCACAGATGGTACACTACAATATCATGAAAAACTTTCTTCTCCCTCTTTCTCTGCCCGTCTCTGTTTTTCTTTTTCTTTCCTTCTTCCTTGCTTTTTATTCTGTCTATCCACCCATCTATCTGTCTGGCTCTCTCCCTTCCTTCCTTCTGTTCCTCCTTCCTTCCTTCTTTCCTTTTTTCCCTTCCTTTCTTCCTTCCTTCCTTCCTTCCTTCCTTCCTTCCTTCCTTCCTTCCTTCCTTCCTTCCTTCCTTCCTTCCTTCTATCTACAGTATTTCTGTATCAGTCATTAAAGTATCATTCATTATCTAATACTGGTTAAAATAATGGGAAATTAATAGTTTTAATGTCTAAAACATTGTTAAAATTAATAGTAATTATTCAATGCTTATATAATTTTATGGTTTAAACAACTATTTCAAACACTGTTACATTTGCTATATACTGTACACTATATTGATGGTGACACAAAGTGCTTATTTTAATTTTTTTCATTTAAAATTATATTATTTTAACTTATATTAATTATATCTCATAATTTATTTTACCCCATTCTATTTTAATTTTGATTATGGAACCTATTGTTATAAATTATGTTCTAGGTTTGACATAACTCATGTTTATAGTCTTTATTTTCACTCTGGAATTTTTTTTTATCTTTCTCAGTAGTTGATGGTGTATGTATCTGTATATGCATGTGACTTGACACAATCGAGGCTGAAAATTTTATCTTATTTTTATTTTGTTTATTTGATATTTGGTTGCTTTACATATCTGTATTTTAGTGTATCATGGATAGTGGTAACTACAGAATTAGCTAGAGTTGTATATTTTTTAAATCAATAACCAATTCCCTGAACCATATAAAGTTGTTTTGTTATAGTAGAACATATGAACCCCTAAAAATGCCTCATGTTATGCCAAAATGCTCAATAAAATACTTGGTTTATTGAAAGCTTGGTTTTGGTGGAAGCACATTCTTCAGCAACAAAAACCAAAAACAGAAACATAGTGAAAAACAATGCTATGCTTTATTCATGTACATGGGTAACAAACACGAAAGCTACAATAAATACAGAACTTGTTTAGAAAAACAAACTATATTTTGTGGACGAGAACATTAGAAGAGTTTACAGTTTAGAGTTATTATGAAGTGATCAAAGGAGAACGCTCTGAAAACATATATGAATTTGTAACCTCTCATACGGATGAGGATTATATCATCCAAGTGATCAAACCATGGGGTGTTTAAATCTTAAAATTTTATCACAGTGCAACACACATTGTCATTCTTCTCGCTCCAAGTATTCTTCCTCACTCCGGACATCCTTGTCTGCACGCTTGCCAGTTCTAAAAGCAGTTCATATATATATATATATATGGTGAATCCTGCCAACAATCGGCATCCCAAAAAAGGCAGATTTGAAACAACACATATGCTGCTTGTCCATTTTGTTCTCCAGAACTGACACCATGTAACTTATGAAAAAATCGTTTATCTTTATTGGTACATTGTATATACACATCATGTCATGATCACACTCGATACTGGGAATTTGTTCCAGTTTTTTATTGAGTGTACCGGCACATTTTAGGAATACATTATAATCACGTTTCTCATTGTACCTATACATAATATATCTTGATTCTTTTTTTTTTTCATTTGCCCCGCCTTGCCTTCAATCCCCTCTTCCTTTCTATACATAAACTTTTTCCCCATTTTTTTCCTTTTTATCATAATTTTCTTTTCTTTCCCTTCTTTGGTTTATCCTGCCCACACCCAATTACCATTTCCCTTCAAACATTCTCTTTTATTTCACACTACCTGTGGTACTTTTTGTAACCATGCAACTTTTGTTCCTTCTAAAAGGTTAAAATGAGCACAAAAGTTACGTATCTTAAATCTGTTCAGCACTTTGAGGAAGCTAGAGGCCACACAACTGAAGTAGTGTGAAGACAGGCTGTCGAGGGCTGATTCAGAAAGTGGCAAACACAATGGGCCAAGTGAAAGGGAGTATTTGAGGGAGAGTAATGGCATGTGAGTTTTATTGTAATAATTTTTTTACCTTAAATAATGCAATACTTTTCAGTCACATCCGATAAATGACGTGACAAGGAAAGTAGGTATTGAAATGTGTATGTGTGCGTTCCATACTTCCCATGGCTACAGTCTGTGAATGTAGCTTTCTTTACTCAATCGTTTCTCTACTCGGGATTATAAATAAATAGAGAAAAAATAACATTAAGCACAATTTGTCCCTTCACATCTTAACTATGGAACAAAGAAAGCATATCAGAGCAGCTCACTGTCATGAGAATTATGACCCAAATCATTGCCTGTTTTTGTAACTCTAAGTCTCTTTTTAAGTTCTATTTATTTACTCTGACCTATTCATTTCTTGGACAGTGATATATAGTTAATTTTTATATTTCATTATATCATTTTTTCTTTTTCCTTTTCGAACACATTCATGGCTATTTTTGCTCACTGTTACGGTACACAAAATCCTGGTGCACTCTGATTAAAATATACAACTTTTAAAGTTTAAAATGAGAGCATGTATTTTTAAATCATGACATTTCCCTGGCCTTTAGGTTTCCTGTAGTTGAACTGTATAACCTCAAGACATCAGAGTGCGCTGTAGATTTAGTGTACGAGACTATAATTCCACTTAGCACTGGACAATTTCCGCTTGTTCTAGTGTCAGCTTGAAAGGAAGAATTTCCCAGGAGGCTGCCCTGGAGGATCACTGCCAATTTTAGGTCAGCTCGGGCTACATAGTGAGTTCAAGGCCAAGCTGAACTATACAGGAGACCCTCTTCCCAGAACACGAGACAAAACAAAGCAAGAACAATTAAGCCATTGCCAACATGGCTGGTGCAATCCTATGAGTTAAGTGGAACTGAAGAGACAATTTATTCACGCATCCTCTTTTTCAGACTCAAGGCAATATCTTGTGGTTCCTGATGAGAGGAGGAGTAAGGGCAGAACCCCCATCTGGCTATACGGTTGGTCTTGTTCACTGTTTTAAAATATAAACACTGGGCCGGAGGGTTAGCTCAGTGGTTCCGGCGCCTGCCTCGCAAGCGCAAGGTCGTGAGTTCGATCCCTGGTAACCACATACAATGTTGGGCGTGGAGACTCACGCCCACCAGCCATCAACCAGCAATCAGTACCACATACCACAGTGCCAGGTATGGTGGCTCACACCTGTAATCCCAGCACTCGGGAGGCAGAGACAGGAGGATTGCTGAGTTTGAGGCTTGCCTGGGCTACATAGTGAGCTCAGGGCTAGCCTGAACTACAAAGCGAGACCCTGTCTCAAAAAAAAAAAAATACAAACACTTCCACTATAATCCATTCTAATCAACTCAGATTTATAAAGATTACATATAGATAAAGAGAAAAGCAAGTGCTAGGAATAAAATGTAGACAGAAACTAAAATAGAAAAGATCTAGCATTCCTATACAGGATTGGCACCTGTGCTATTCAATGTTAGATTATATTTAATAAGCACAGAAGTGAAACAATCATAAAGGATGAAAAGAAGTTTATAAATGCATGGTTTGAGTGATGGGTGATCATTTGTGTCTGCTTTGGGGATACAAACTGAGTCAGATTACCTATAGTCTTGTACTGTTTTTTTTTGTTGTTGTTGTTTTCGTTTTGCCTGGATCTGGCTTTGTAGTTCAGGCTGACCCTGAGCTCACTATGTATCCCAGACAATCACGGCCGTCCTCCTGCCCCTACCTCCTGACTGCCGGGATTACAGACTTGAACCACCATGCCCCACGTTTTGCTATGTGGTTACAGGGGATGGAACCAGGGACCTTGCGCTTGCCAGGCAGATGCCAGAACCACTGAGCTAAATTCCCAGCCCTACTTATTTCACTTAGGGGTATCTTGTACTTTTAAAAGAACATATTGGGACAGAAGTCTGAAGCGTTAGGACGTAGACGGTACAAGCCACACAGCAAGCCAAATGAATGAAAATCACAGCAGACGGGGCGTGGTCATCTGACATTGATGAAAATGAAGAAGAAAAAGCAGTGTTTGCTTAGAGGGGAAAACAGTAAGGTAAAAAGCCTGCTGCTTCGTAAGGCAAATTTACCTCATAAAGGAATCGAGGATCAGGGAATGGGCATCAGTGAATACAGGGATGACAGCGGAGCTCGGCAGGGACTTTGCGTGCAGAGCTTAGCCCCGTCCGTCGGGCCCCAGCCAGCAACTCGGCGCTCCCTCTGTTTCCTGTTTCTTTGTTACTAAACTGGAAGAAAGATAACATCCATCCGTACTTTGTTGTGATACTTTTTTAAAGGACGGTTAATTCTTACCCGACAAACGTTTCTAGAGCATAGTATCAGTGGGTAAACATTAGCCAGTACTTGTCTTTTGGTCGCTGCTGCTTTCTGAGCGTCTTGTGGGGAAGGGGCCGCGCGCGCTCTGTGCTGTGGGGACCGCCGTGGACGCGACCCCCGGGCAGGCCTCGCCCGCTGCGATGGTGACGCATACTGTTAGCTCTACGTTCCTCTCATCAGTTTTGGACATTTTCTACCTATGCAGAGCATTGTCACACACTGACGACCAAACTTATTTCATCAAATTCTTGACGTTATAATTTTTAAGCATACCCATTTTGTTGCTTTTCTTCAAACAAGAGTTCATGGTCCTTCAGTGCCCTAAAACCCAAAATAAGCAAATAAATCCAACTCTCCGTACTCTTTGTCCTGTCCTCGTACTAACCTGGACCGAGACTGCTTAACCTCTGAGATCAGAGGAGACAGAGTGTGTTCAGGGTGGTATGGCTGCCACTGTGAACTCTTTCTCTACAGAAAGTAAAGCATTTATTTACTTAGTATCTATTCGCTTTGTGTCCAGATGTACTTTCCTAATAGATCCATGCAACCTTGGCTCTAAAACTTAATTTCCCTTCATTTCTCTAGAACACTTAAGTGAAACAAATCTTTTCATCTCTTGGTCGAATAAACAAACTTTCTCAAATCTATTTATGACCACCATGATGAACACAAAGAAATCTTTGCTCTCTTTGAAATGCACTGTGGCAATCAGGGTTAGTTTAAACATGATGGACACAGTCACATCGAGATTCCCTGACTTTTTTTCTCTATCTGTATTTCCTGTGTCTCAGATTATGTACATAAAAGCTTTTCTATATTGTATTAATCTTTTCCCACTTGAATCTAAAAATGTTTTTGCCTCTGCCACAATTGGCTCTGACAATAATAATAAGTATACAAAGAAAGGATTAGGATAATATGCGGAGAAAAAGAGACAGAATAAGCATCAAGAACTAAAGCTCCTGTTTGTTTTCTATGTTGGCAATAACAGTGGGAGATCAACAAAATAGACAGGTGAGGAACAGTTTAAGCTGTAACGCGGATAGATAAATAAAAAGATTTTCATACTATGTCCACATGAAAGGCAATTGTGAATTTTCTATATAGTGCTAGCTTATATGTAAAATACACTTAATTTTTCCTCTTAAAAATCATCATAAGAAATTTATCAACCCTTCAAGCAGCATCTGGTATATTAGAGTTTTTTAATGGAATAATAAAATAAATGTGATAGATTTATTTTTCTAAATCTTAAAATATTTTTGTTCTATCATTTATAGCAAAAGCCTACAGAAATTGCTTAAATAGTTTCAGTTGCACCTCAATTAATTAAAGTTTGATTTTTTGCAGATTTTATTATGATGAAGAGGATTTTCTGTCTCTGATGAAAAAGGTAATTAGACACACGTATATATCATTCGTCATAAGTCGTGATCCATAATAACTTATTTTATTCCTCATTTAGTTGTCAGATATACATAAATCCAAATATCCATGGGCTTGGGGGTTCATTTTAAATTTTAATGGCTGAGTTGCAGGATGAGATTGCTTATTCCCTCAAATGACAATTATTAAACAGCAGTTCTTATTCAAAACGTCTCACAACTTCTCACAAAAATGTCTATAATAATTTTTTTAGCCATGTGTTAAACTGCAGACAATCCCTTACATTTTGACAGATACCTTCATGTTTGGCATAGACAGAAGCTGACTTAGATATCAATAGTTAAGAAAAGTAAATTCCTCCTGCCTTACCATAGAATATTTCCATGAGATATTTAATTAGATATAAAATTGACGTGCAAATCATTAATATTTTTATAAACTGAGAAAAGTGTACAGTCATAATTCTGTAGGAAATTTCATTGGGTATTTTATATAATCTTTATCCAGTTTTGTATTTTAAATATTTCTGGTTATTTTATTTTTCAGTATATCCTGTTATTTACATTTTTTTCAAAAGGCTGAACAAAGTAATCTCTAACCTTGAACCTAACCCAAGTTTTTCTTCATTTAGTCAAGTGAAATAACTTTATGTAAAATAGTGGAAAAGTCACAGATGATTTTATTGAGAACAAACTTTCATGAAACTATTACTGTTATTCATAACATCTTTATCAATAAATAGCCATTATTATCTAGCCTTAGATTCTGCTTAGTTCACATATACATTTACTTTATAGACCCATTTACTAAAACACACTGAAGACCTGCGAGGTCCTAGTGATACTTTAGATGCTGAAGGACATTTTGTAGAACAGAACCTAACACTCGCGCTGTAAGTGTTTATAAACCAATGGACTGTTTCTGGAAAATACTTTTCTGTATCATAAATGTCATCACTAATACTAATAAAGAAAACCTTTGTTAACCAGCTTCAACCACGAAGGGCTCTGAAAACAAACATGGACAGATTGGAGACCAAATATTAAGTGTCCAGGGCTAGAAATTGTGGCTCAGTGGTACAGCACCTAACTGGAAAGTGCAAAACCCTGAGTTTAATTCCCATGATGCCCCCCCAAAATAAATAATTATAGATGTTCAGAGAAGTACTGAAAAATGAACCTGTAGAACTAAGTTAAAGAAAATCGGTTTTGGACATGTCTCTGAATCAGTCATGACTCTTGAACCAAATTACGGTTACCTAACTTTATTTTCAAAGCCATGAGATCACATGGACAACAGACATAAGAATCTAGTTTTAGCCAAGGAGTTATGCTATTCTTTTCTGATTCCTGGCAAGGCACAGCAGATTAGATATACTCCTCCCATGTATCGAGTCCCTTTTTCTGGCAGGAGTACTAGCTGGTGAGGAGGCTGGGTCCAGTCAGCTTGAGTCAGAAGTTGGGTCATCACTTACTAATCTGTGGCCTTGAAAGTTGTTCACTCTGTCCAATAACAATGCTAAGTTAAGACTAGAATTGTTGTCAAGGTAACTAAGTTGTTTATAGGAAACCCAAAATGAGATGTGAAATAATATCAATACTTTTAGTAACTCTCACCATTAGATCTCAAGGGTCAAACAGAAGAAGGGAGATTGACCCATGAGAACTAGCAGTTTTATGATTTTGGAAGAGGAAAATGTTGTGTCTGCATTTACTTGCTCCCGTGGGGAAAAAAAATTCAGTCATTTGTCCTAAAATCAGTCAGACCTGCATAATATCGCCGAAGCACATTTCAGGGACACTCTGAGTTTTTAGACAAATATTTAACTAAATGAAAACTCCATTTTTAAAAATTAAAAGATACTTTTTCACAGAGATGTTATAAAATGAATCTTAATATCTTTGGAGTTTATATAATCTATATAGCAAAAAAGACCTTATTTTAATTTTCACAAGAACAAAAGGCAATAAACATAATTCTCCTATCTGTGCTGTTTGCATATTTTAAAAGATAATCAGAAATTCTATAGGATCAAATTGACCTGCATATCTTCACATAGGCGTCTCAAATCTTAGCCTGATGGTTGAAAGGTAAGCTTCATTTTCTTGAGCCTTCCAGAACTCTGGGTATGATAGAAAGCAACATATTTCTCTTTTTGGGTTTTCTCTATGTATAGTGAAAAATACACCTATCTCTTATCTAGAGAACTAATTTTTTTAAACTAATGTATCTTTCTTCAAAAATCAGCTAAATTATCTGACACTAATGACTATTTTAATTCTATTTATTTATATTGACTTTTTACCAATCTCCTATTAAAATTGACATTTCCTAATGTAGTCATATTTCTATTAAATAAATAGTGTAGTAAACAATTATTGATCACGGCATGAAATAGTTAATGCATCTTACCAAAGAAGAAAATTACAAAGTTATAATTTCACTATCACTCTGGGAAAATACCTTAAAAATTCTTCCAATCTTTGCATACAAAAGTGTTTATTTTCATACTCATTGCCATCTGTTGATCTTCTTTGAAATAATCACCTTGTTTTTAATAATTAAAAATACTTCCAACCTAACATTTTATGTTTTCAGAGTATAATCAATCTTTGAGAAAAAACTTCAACAGTAGAATGTGAAAAGTTTCAAGACACAGAAACAAATATTTTTACCTTGTGTGGAAAGTGCTATGAAGGTCATCACTTTCATTGTGATGTTTATGATTTATGATTCATACAGTGGAAAATGTGCCTAGTACTGTAGTGTTGTTTCATGAATTTGAAAACCATATGGTGCCATTTAAGCACCACCAAAATAGAGAAAATATGCTCATCATTCAAAGTGTTTCCTCATTCCTCTCACTAATATGAATTTGTCTTTTTGCTGTGAACTAGTGTCACTTCATCTATATTTCATTTTTATTATTGAGCCATATGACACTGCATAAATGTATCATAGTTTGTTTTGTCATTCACTATCAAATGACAGTTTGTCACTTTTTTTGATGAAGGTGATAGGCACTTTCTTGTACAAGATTGTGGGTACATACTTCTTTTTTCTCCTTTAAAAACACTGATATCGACTTTTAAGTGTGTGACCAAAGTAATTACATCATTAATTTGCAAAAGCGATGCTATTTTGGGCCACAGATTTAGGACAGTGGTTCCAGTGTCTTCCTGCTAAGTTCAAGGTCCTGAGTTCCATCCCCAGTACCACACACCACAATGTCATGTGTGGTGGTTCATGCATGCAATCCCAGCACTTGAAGGTAGAGGCAGGAAGATTGCCATGAGTCTGAGGCCATCCTGGGCTACTTAGTGAGTTCAAGGCCAGCCAGAGCTGCAAACCAAGACCCTGTCTCAAAAAAAAAAAAGTTATTCTATTTTATAATTTCACAATTAATATAGGAGAGTTCCACTTTTACACTGTTGCCTACATGTTATCAGTTTTTAAATTTATCACTATAATTGGCCATACAAAAATAGTCTACATAAAATTATGAATATCTGTTACAGTTAGTTATTGTCACTCTTAACTTTAAAATATATTTTCAATTGAATTGTTATTATTAATGTTTAAGTATTTCATTTAGATCTTAGCATTTACTCCTTCCAGAAATGCCATTCACTGCAGCCTAGTGTGTTTATGCTTAAAGTGAATTCTGGCAAACTTGACAATATCTTTTTCCGTAACACATATGTTTCCATTTGAATATTTGTTGCATCTATTAATATTTAATACATAAATGAATAATAAATGAAATTATTAGTTTAAATTAGTTACCGAGAATTCTTGACACCATTGCATAAATATTTCACAAGACATTACAATAAGGTTGACAACTTAATTATATGGCATAATGATATTACTTCAAAAATAATAAAAATGAATTTGAAGGTAAATTATAAAGATATTCAGATCCTTTGTGTATCTGTACTATTAAATATATTCTTTGATAATAATAGAGACCCTGAATTTGTTAACTAATAACTCAGATACCTCATATGGAAAATCCATATGAACTGACACAAAATATTTAATGACTCTTGGATGCAAAAAGAGAAAACAAAATCTCAATTGTGGCCTTCTGAAACTGCAGGAAAAGAACTGTGGAGAAGGATGAGAGAGGCATAAGAACTCTTGTACTACTTACAACTGATGGTTTTTATTCCAAATATGGTGATTACTCAGTTTTGAGCTTGAATAAGGATACAGACATCATGTGTACTATTTGAAGAATATGTATCCCTTGGGCCAGAGATTTGGCACATTGGTTCTGGTGCCTGTCTGGTGGGTGCAGCCTCCCTGGTTCGATCCCCGGTGACACAGGCAACAATACTGGCTGTGGTGACTCACACCCAGCAGCAATCAGTACCACACACCACAGTGCCGGGCGTGGTAGCTCACGCCTGTCATCCCAGCACTCGGGAGGCAGAGGCAGGAGGATGGCTGAGTTCGAGGCTTGCCTGGGCTCCATAGTGAGCTCAGGGCCAGCCTGAACTACACAGCGAGACCCTGTCAGGAAAAAAAAAAAATGTATGACTTTTATGATTTAGATTGAAAGTGTCCAATGCCGGATGTGGTGGCTCACGCCTGTCATCCCAGCACTCGGGAGGCAGAGACAGGTGGATTGCTGAGTTCCAGGCTTGCCTGGGCACTATAGTGAGCTCAGGGCCAGCCTGAACTACAAAGCGAGACTCTGTCTCAAAAAGCAAAAAAAAAAAAGTGTCCTCCAAAAGTCACATATTTATAAAAGTGAGCCCTTTGAAAGATGACTAGCCCATGAGGAACTAAACTCATTGATGGATTGATCCGTTGGTGAATTTGGAGCTTACCGTGTGGTTAGGAGAAGTGTGGCGATGGTGTGTCACTCTCGGCATCACCTAGAAGCCACACCGTGCCAGATCATATTAACGAGATGGGGGAAAACAGACCACATGTATTGATCAGAAACGTCAATGCTAGAGGGAACAAGGAATGCAGAGCGTTGCCATGGTGTAGGTCAAACTGTCTGCCCATTTCTTGGGCTGTTTCCTATATACTCACCTCATTTCTGAAATGGCTTGATAAGTCTTTATAATATTCAGAGATCAACCATAAAATTATTGAGTATGAACTCAGTTCACACAGTCTTATCAAGGTAAAAACATGTACAGAATTCCTTCTTGCAGTGGATAGTTTAAGATTTATTTTTATTAGTATTCTTTTGAGGTAAATGATTGCATTCATCACAGGCACTTGGCACTTGGTACATGTGCATTACACAACCTAATGCTTTTTAATTCCCTTCCACACACTTCCTTCCACTTGCATTACTTGACTTCCTTCACATTTGCAGAAGTCAATCTCCCTCTCTTTTTCTGTCTTTTACTCCTTTAATGATGCATACATACTTTGGTTCTTATAAGATAAATTATATGATATCTAAGCTTGTGTGTCTGATGCGCTTTATTTATTACTAGTGTCTCAGAGCTCATCAGTTTTCCAACAAATGATCTAATTTATCTTTCTTTGATTTGTATTCTGACTGACACTCTATACACAAGAGAAGAATTGGGTAATACTCACTAAGAACTCTAAACTTCCATTTTAAAAGCATTAAGCATAGCACAGATCAGCCTCCCCAAGTTCAATGACCCAATTCAAGAATGGGCATCTGAAATGAGCGGACACTTCTCAGAGGCAGAAGTCAAAGCAGCTAAGAAGCAGATAAAGAAATGTTCAACATCACTGGTCATTAGAGAGATGCAAATGAAAACAACACTGAGATTTCATCTCACTCCACAAAGAATGGCCGCGATTACAAAACCATCAGTAAACGCTGGTGTGGCTGTGGGGAGGAAGGAGCCCTTCTCCACTGTTGGTGGGATTGCAGACTTGTGCAACCATTGTGGAGATCTGTGTGGAGATTTCTCAGAAAACTAGGACTAGGGGTTCCATTTGACCCTGCTCTCCCCCTGCTAGGAATGTACCCAAAAGAATTTTTAAAATCACATTGGAAAGACAGATGTACATCATTGTTCATAGCAGCTCAGTTTGTGATAGCTCAATCTTGGAAACAACCCAAATGTCCATCAACTGGAGACTGGATAAAGATGTTTCTTTTTTTAAAAATTTTATAAAATGGAGTATTATTCTGCCATAAAGAATGATGAGATTGATTCATTTATGTGCAAATGGAGACACCTGGAGGACACACTAATAAGTGAAATAAATAGATCACAGATAGGCAAATACCGGATCTTCTCATTGATATGAGCACATGTAGTTGCAAATGAGCTCCAGAGACCTAAATATTAAAACAGAAACTCTAAACCTGCTGCAAACAGGTAAAACTCTTGGAGATACCGGCTTAGGGAAAGACTTTATGAACGCAACCACTATAGCACAAGAACTAGCAGAAGAAATTAACAAATGGGATCTCTTTCTGCACAGCAAAAGAAACCAGCAGCAGAGCAAAAAGGAAACCAACAATATGAGAAAAAAATCTTTACCAGTAGTTCCTCAGACAAAGGGCTACTATTTAGAATATATAGTTTAAAAAAATCAGTCCCGGGATGGAGGATTAGCTCAGTGGTTCCAGCGCCTGCCTCACAAGTCAAGGTCCTGAGTTCCATCCCGGTAACCACATACAGTGCTGGGCGTGGAGACTCACGCCCACCAGCCATCAACCAGCAATCAATACCACATACCACAGTGCCGGGTGTGGTGGCTCACGCCTGTAATCCCAGCACTCGGGAGGCAGAGGCAGGAGGATTGCTGAGTTTGAAGCTTGCCTAGGCTACATAGTGAGTTTAGAGCCAGCCCAATCTTCAAAGCGAGACCCTGTCCCAAAAAAAAAAAAAAAATCAGTCCCCCCAAATTTAAAGA